>CM042549.1:860000-885000 GCA_023630585.1 Cranoglanis bouderius
AAATAACAACGTAAACAATAAGCAGTACTGAAGTTATCTTAGGAAATGGAATAGCAGGTGCAGTCCAAGCTCACGTGAACTGTACATTTTCTACATTAACACGTCTGATCCTGATGAAGGTTAGAGGACGAGTAACAAATCTCTGCACTCGGAAAAACAAAAGAGCTTTAGTATGGAAGTGAACATCTATAACGTAAGCTCGTGTGTGCAGAAGAGGGCAGATAGTGCTCTCCTCCGAGTGTGTTACACTTCCCTGTGATGCAGCAGGAGCAGCAGTTTCATTTAAAAAAAAATTATGTGGTTGTTTGGGTTCAAGTGTCTCAGAGGAAGCTTGTGCACTCTTTAAAAAATAAAGGTTCTTCGACGGTTCTTCATAGCACCATAGTTACTGTAAAGAACCTTCTTCTCGACATGAACCATTTTTCATTGTATGGGGGTTCTTGAGTTGAGCTGTATGGTTCTCTGGAGATTAAAGAAGTTCTTTATGTTTCATTATAGGTTCTTCAGAGCAGTGTATTGGTTCTTCAAGGTATCAAACCCTTAACAGGTTAAAGTGAACCCTGTAAGGTTCTTTGTGAGACTGGATTTGTGAGAAGGTTCTCCTGGCATCCCTCTTAAGAACCTTACTTTGGTTCCTTAAAATACTAACTTATGATAACATGGTTCCTTGTGGCACTGCTTGTGAAGAACCATTTCTGGGTTCTTTAAAGCACCAGTAAATAGATGGTTCTCTACAGAAATTGAGAATAAAAGGTTCTTTGTGCAACTTAAAAGGGTTCTCCTTGGACGTGATTAGTAGCTAATGTCACGCAAGTGTAAGCAGCTGGAAGTTTACGAGCCTCCAGCTGAAAGGTAACGCTGTTCACCTGAATCTCCACCCTGTTCGTAGAAGTTTCTGCCATCTGAAAGAATAACCGAGAATATCCAGTGCGCTAACAAAACCCCACAATGCACTGCAAAATCCAGACCTTGTGCACTAGCAAGTACAGAATAATCATAATGCACCATGGGTAATACTGCAACATGTGGGCTTTATGGGTTGAAGCGAGAACTTGACCATCATTTTCATTTTAATCTGTTCATTACGTCTCAATTCCAGTCTAAGAGTTAATGTAACAGGAGGCGGAGCAACCAGGAGTGACACAAAGTGGGCGGTACAAGTGATGTAACAAAGCGGAGAGAAGTTTAAACCTAATGGAAATGAGACGTGAAGTGATTTAATGATTAATTGTTTGATTTGGTGGTTTCATGTGCATTCTGTAACTAGCGCTGTCGCTCCTGGGGCTTTTTCTCAGAAACCTCGCTTTACCATGGCAACCGAGAGCAAACTAAAGATGGGACACGCTCAATATCAGCCATCATAGAGTCTTTTAATAGAGTGAAAACTTCAAGCTCATATTTGATCACAGAAAACTTTCGGAGTTCAGGTTTTTTTTTAAGCTAGCTAGATAAATTAGCTAGCTCACACTAGATCTCGTCTAATAAACTGTGATTGGATTATAGTGTTATTATTATTAGCATTAAAGCAGAACTCATCTGTCAATTAAAAAAACATGGAACAAAATAGCTATAATGATCCTACTCCGTGTTTATGGTGTATTCATCAGCTATAATCATCCTAATTGTATCGTGTGTAAACTGGATTGCATGCTCATGCTCAGTTCTTACGGAAGTGGGCGTGCCTGCCGGCGACGTGGGCGTCGTCCGTCTGCGCAGATGCTCCCGGCTGCGCACGCTGAACCTGCGGAAGGATTCTCGGCTGCGATTGGCCAGGCTGCGTAACGAGGCGGCCCTTTTGAATCCGCCTCCTTCCTCTCCTCCTCCTGATCTGTCCATGCTGTTGGAGACGAACGTCAGCGCCCCCTGGAGGGAGCGGCGCACACTGCCGACCCAGTCCGTCACCTGGGTGTGCGCCACCGTCAGCTTATCTCCAACATAATCCATGTCCAACGTCCCGAGAGTCCTTTACGGCTTCAGGTCAGAACTCTGAAGGCCTTTTCTCAGAGCAATAGCTTCCCAATCTCTCTTGTTATTTGCAGTTCAAAGACACTTAAGTGTCAGTTCTGTCTTTTCATGTTTCTGAGAATTAAGGACGCGTGCAAGGCTCCGTCACGAAATAAGAACCTCTGGAGGACGGACACTTTTTCTCAGGGAACGACCTCCCGGGTGGAAAGTCGATAAAGTATAACCGTATCGCGGAGCCGGTTATCAGCACCAGCCGTGATCTGGGCGCTTCAGGAGTGCCATGGAGTTCCTGGAGTCGTCCATGTGAAAGTCAAACGTCCCAAATCAACTCCTCGGTGTGTCCTCTTTCACTCTTTCCCAGCAACGAGTCCAGCGTTTCGGTTTGTTTTTTCCTTTTCGCTCTACAGCTCTTAACAGTAGCTCTGTAATGATATTCCTCTAAATAAAGCCCGAGTCTGAAACCACAAGCCAAAAACCTCTGCGCTCGCGCACGCAAACTCGCAGCGTGGCTCGAAAACTGAGGGTTTGGATCTTAGATCAGCGCAAACATGTCAAAGTGACGGCGGAAAAAAAACCCAAAAGAGAAGCAGGAATCCCAAACTGTAGCTCAGACAGTTCTCACAAAAAACGAGGTCTTACGTCCGCTATGGATTTGTCCCCCCTCAAAATTCCCGTAAGTTTCGTACTACTTTATATCTTTAGATCTTTAGATCGTACGTATTCTATTAATCTTTCCCAAATTAATACACATTATTAACCATTAAAGTAAATAAGAACTTGCTTGTTTCTTTTACGTCTGTCTGGAAAGGGTTAAACATCCGAGCACCACACCTGCACGCTGTTTGTTTAAGAGCTCGAGCCGTCAGGTAAACTGTCACGAGTCACACACACACACACACACACACACACTCACACTCACACTCACACTCACACTCACACTCACACTCTCTCGCTTTCAATCCTTTGCTAATTCTACTCTGCAGCTCCACACACAAACACACATGCACCAAAGTGCTGTTCAGGGATAAACTTCCACAGAGACTCCACAGCAACACACACACACACACACACACACACACACACACACACACACACACACGCACGCTTTATTCCTCACGGCTCGTCCACTCAGTCATGACTGATCCCGATGCTCTCTGAAATAAATCCTCATACAGAAAAAGGGAAAAAACGAGGACTCGCCCTTTCCAGTGATTCTTCTGTCTCTCTCTCGCTCTCTCTCTCTCGCTCTCTCTCTCTCTCGCTCTCGTTCTCATGTGTGTGTCGCTGCAGGTGCTGGCAGGTAGCGGAGAAATGCGTCAGTGCTCCTCACTCCGCAACCCAGCAGCACACAACTCACGCTCAAGGAGAAATCAGACAGAGGGAAGAGAGACGGTGAGGGAGGAGGAGGAGGGAGGAGGAGAGAGAGAGAGAGAGAGAGAGAGAGAGAGAGAGATAGAGAGAGAGAGGAAGGTGATATATAGGCTGCAATGTCGCTCCCTACTGCTCTACACAGCTCTCCTCCAGCTTAATGTTTATTTATTTATTTTAGCTTTTTTTTAATAACGTGCATCAGCTGTTCTTCTAAATTTATATCAACACTGAAAAAAACAACACAACTAATAAAATAACAAACAACACAACTAATAAAATAAGAAACAACACAACTAATAAAATAAACAACAACACAACTAATAAAATAAACAACACAACTAATAAAATCACACTGATGAAAAAAATTACATTTAAAGGCATCAATTCAACACATGATTTAAAGCTGTTTTAGTACAATGCAGTATATCAAGACCACGCCTCCTTCACACAAACCACGCCTCCTTCACAGAACACACCACCATACAGACCATGTCTTCTTCACACAGAGGCCACACCTCCTTCACTGTGACTGATACGCAAAAGGCTACACCCCCTTCAATGTGATATGCAGAGGACACACCTTCACTATGACTGATACACAGAAGCCACACCTTCACTGTGACGTACACAGAGGCCACACCTCCTTCACTATGACTAATACGCAGAGGCCACACCTCCTTCATAGTAACTGATACGCAGGGGCCACACCTCCTTCATTGTAACTGATACACAGAGGCCACACCTTCTTCAATGTAACTGATACGCAGAGGCCACACCTTCTTCAATGTAACTGATACGCAGAGGCCACACCTTCACTGTAACTGATACACAGATGCCACACCTCCTTCACTGTGACATACACAGAGGCCACACCCCTTTACTGTGATGTACACAGAGGCCACACCTCCTTCACTATGACTAATACACAGAGGCCACACCTCCTTCATTGTAACTGATACGCAGAGGCCACAACTCCTTTATTGTAACTGATACGCAGAGGCCACACCTCCTTCACTGTAACTGATACACAGAGGCCACACCTCCTTCACTGTGACATACACAGAGGCCACACCCCCTTCACTGTGACATACAGAGGCCACACCCCCTTCACTGTAACTGATACACAGAGGCCGCACCTCCTTCACTGTAATTGATACACAGAGGCCACACCTCCTCCCCTGTGACATACACAGAAGCCACACCTCCTTTAACTAGAGTGAGCAAAAGTAATGGCTCCCTGAAAGAGGTCATGAAAGGCAGAAACAAAGCGAGTAGAGGAGGCAGGTGCAGTGAAGCAGTCAGTGTGTGTGTGTGTGTGTGTGTGTGTGTGTGTGTGCGCGCAGCAGTTTGTTTAGCAAATGGCCGTCTGTCATGCAAACAGTGACATATACTGCAGTCTCATGGCTCAGGTTTCTTCAGTCAGTCGCTCAAACACACAAAACAAAAATGACACCAAATATCAGACAAATATCCTCAGGGTTCTTACTATGACAGGGTATTTATTAGTGATATCTTCTTAATGACAAGAAATATTTTAGGTTCATCATTAATCATAAAAAAGGACACTATCAGTCTGCCTACCCAGGGATCCTACTCTATAACAATATCACGATATGACAACAACATCACGATGTATCAACAACATCACGATGTACCATCAACATCACAATGTACCATCAACGGTTCTCGACACACACCTGACCTAAAGAAGCAAAGAGATTTCTACTAATTCAGTTCTGCTCTCATTTAACCAATAAAACTACTAATAAAAGACAGGACAGCGCCCCCTGCTGGAACATACACATTTCTCTCTCTCTCTCTCTCACACACACACACACACACACACACACACACACACACATCAGATTAAAGTAACCAGTAACCAATAATGTCACACTGTACCACATTAAACATGCGCCATACTGTTATTGTGGATGCTTTAAAATATTGGCACCCTCTGTATTTTGGATTTGTTGCCTTATTTCTTAATGCATTACTAACTCACCTCGAGACACTGCAAACTCTACTTACTATTACTCCTGCGTTATCTTGTATTATAATCGGCAACTTTTTATATTTATAAATTGATTTATAACAGGTGTAAAACATTGACATTTCTCAGTTGAAACTATATAAAAGCAAAAAGTTAGGTTTTTTTTCCGTAAAACTAAACAAATAAAATACCACATGCTAATATCCTTGTACTTTTTTTCTTCTTTGGGCAAAAAAAATGCCTTTAAAATAAAAAATAATCGAAATGTAACTGCATTTTTGTGCTTAACTCATACTAATTCACTAGAACTAACTCGACCGTAAACGGATATTCGGCCGTGTTTATTTCCTGCTCGTCGCACATTAGACTACTCCGCGTTACGAGAGCTCGGGGAGGGACGTTCCTGCCCCGCCTCAGTTTCAGTACTGATAACGTGCCATCAGATGAAGGTGTACATTTTGGTTTGGTGACTAACAGCAACCCCAGTGTCCTGAACATCAGTGTGAGGAAGTGGAAGTCACAACAGGAAGAGGACGATGCGATTAATTTCACCGGTTCCTCTATATTAGCTCGGCTCGGACCACACGGGAAATAAAAGCGCTTCCTTTATGACCCACTTTACACCTCCACGCCGAACACGACGTCAAGATTATTCCTTATCGTTTCTATAGTAACCGCTGATTCACTGTGGTGTAAGAGGAATAAAACGCATGGAGGTAACGACGGTGTTGGTGAGTGAAAGCGCAGAATCAGGAGTGTGATGATAATCGATGAATGATGAGCGAAAGACGCATCGCACATCCTGGTAATGAGTCACGCTGCTGGTGCACAGTTTCCTCCACACTAATAAACCCCTTACAGGAAGCCGAGAGGTTTTAGATCATCAGCTCGGCTTCTGTAGATGACACCGTGAGAGCTAAACTCCTGACTCCTTTAAACAAAGTAATAAATAAATAAAAACCTTCATTAAGAAACTTCTGTACAACTGCAGACTGCACCTTCTTTCTCACTTACACAACATCTCCAGGCTAAACCTGAAAACCTGTCGCCGGCTGGTCTAGCTAATCGTGGCTAAGTATCATTTCATGTAATTCCAAGCAAGCGCCGGAAAGCTAGCTAGCGCTCGGCTGTGACTTTGCAAGAAGAAATTAATAAACTTTTTGATTTCGTTTTCACGTCACACGCCGGGTCTAAACAAAGCTGAGCTCATTAGTCTGTCGGCAGAAAGCTGACCGTGAGTCACGGTGCAGAATAAACTGGACTGTTGCTGTGCCAGTTCACGCCAAAGGGGGCACTAATTTTCTCACATGTCTAGAATTGGGTTACACATGCTAAACCACAACTTATATATGAACTAATGTGCTAGCAAACAGCTAAACACAGAAACTAGCACTGAAGTGATGGCATTAAACCAGAGAGAGAGAGACAGACAGAGAGAGAGAGACAGAGACAGACAGACAGACAGAAAGAAATAGAGAGACAGCTACTGAGAGAGAGAGAGAGACACAGAGACAGACAGACAAACAAAGAAATAGAGAGACAGCTACTGACAGAGAGAGAGAGAGAGAGACAGAGGCAGACAGACAGACAGACAAAGAAATACAGAGACAGCTACTGACAGAGAGAGAGAGACAAAGAAAGAAACAAATACAGAGAGACAGTGAGAAACAGAGAGAGAGACAGCTAGAGACAGACAGATAAACAGATAGAGAGAGAGATACAGACAAATACAGACAGAGACAGAAAGAGACAGACAAACAGAGAAACACACAAAGACAGACTGAATTGAGTGAGAGAGAGAGAGAGAGAGAGAGAGACAGAAAGATAGAAACAGAGACATACAGCTACAGACAGAGATAGACAAGACTGAAAGAGTGAAGTACAGAGAGATACACAAAGACAGACTGCACTGAGAGAGAGAGACAGACAGACAGGAACAGAGATGGAGAGAGAGACAAACAGAGAGAGAGAGAGAGCTAGAGACAGACAGACAAAAAGAGATTAAATTGAATTGACAAAGGAGAGGCAGGCAGACAGACAGACAGAGTGGCAGAAAGAGGGAGGGAGACAGACAGGCGAACAGAGAGAGAGAGAGAGAGAGAGAGAGAGAGAGAGACTGTTTTTACACTCACCCAGATCCACTGTAAAGGCCAGCAGCAGGATGGACAGCGAAAGCAGGCCATCTCTCTCTCTCTCTCTCTCTGTTTTCCACTCGTTTATCTGCAGCTCTCTCTGGTTCTCACGGTCAGTTACGGCTCTATATGAGCTGCTTTCCTGATTATAACAGCACTGCTGAGTGATCTGATCATGACTCGCCCTGTACGAGTTACCCACAGAGAGAGAGAGAGAGAGAGAGAGAGAGAGAGAGAGAGAGAGAGAGAGAGAGAGGAAGAAGCAAGACGAGACTTCCTCACACACAGACCACACGCAGACGCAGACGCCTACATGGCTAACTCTAACTCTAACTCTAATTCTAACTCCGTCTTTATCTTCACACTAAACCACAAACAGCTCTCTGAGCTCAGGCCAGCCAACAGTCTCTCTCACACACACACACACACACACACACACACACACACACACACACACACACACACACACGGGGAACCACAGTCCAAACAAAATACCAAGAAAAACACCTTACTGCACTCATTTAAACCCCTCCTGCACTCGCACACCAATTCACACCTACACACACACTAACTACGCACACACACTTTATCCCACACTATACACAGCACGCACACACAATCTATACACACACACTACACAAAACGCACATAGTACGCACACTCAATCGATACACACACTTTATACACACACAGTACACACTCACTCTATTCACACACTTTATTCATACTCTACACACAGTACACACACACACACAGTACACACACACACACACAGTACACACACACACTACGAAGCCAGCACTAAAGAAGAGAAACGATTCAATAATTACAGAATAAATGAGTTTATTCACTTCCAGCAGGCGAGTCGATTCAGAGTCGATTCAGAGTCGACTCGCTATCAAAACGGAGCTCATGTAGAAGAGCGTGATGGATGTGTTCTGTCTAAGGAACCGAACAGAGATGGAAATCACTCCTGGGATGCATTCAAACAAACTAAACACTGCAGATGTCTAAGGTCTAAGAAGAGTCTTTAGGTGGAGGAAATCATTCTGTTCTGTGGATATCAGGTTAAAGGTCGTAGACAGACCTGCTGTTCCTCCTGAGGAATGTAAATTTACGTTTAGCTCACGCAGCTGACGCTTTTATTCAAAGAGACCCGACACTGAAACAGGACACGACTGAGCAGGTGAAGGTTAAGAGTTTTGCTCAAGGACCCAACGGCAGCAGCTTGGCAGTGATCCTAAGCCACACTGTAAAAACATACTGCAGGAGCCTTGTATGAAATATACATGTAAACAGTGACCCCTAGAGGTGAATCTTAGTTTAGCGAGAGGGTCAAAGGTTAAATGCAAACCAACCTCTATCGTTTGGAATGGTGATTGAATGGAGGAAGGCGCTAGATGGATTTCTCACTTCTTCACATTTTGTGTCTGGAAACTATTTTTCATGTTTACTTTAGAAATGAATCAAAACCTGTGCTGAAACCCTGTTCATCATCAAATAAACACAGTGTCAGTTGTTATCCTGCCCTGCTGAAGAAAGGGAAAAAAAACCCAACAGAACCCCTCATAGAATTTGTAATGGTTTTAATGGGAGTTGTATTGGTTTTAATGCAAACTGTAATGGTCCCTGTGGGTCTCCACTGGTAATTTGTTGCCTTCTATTGGTGGCATGTTATGTCTAGTGGATACCATTAAGGACCAATAACGGTTTTAACGGTAAGCTGATGGTTTGTAATGGTGTTTGTAATGGAAACCATTAGAATTTCTGTGATGGTTTTATTGTTTTATTTTATTCAGCAGGGTGATGTAACAACCAACATAACCCAACAGATGGCAGCACATTCTTATTCTTTCTCTCTCTTTCTCACACACACACACACACACACACACACACACACACACACACACACACACACACACACACACACACACAGCTATACAGAAACTGAATGAATGAACTGGTATTACCAGCTTTACTGAGAACTGAAATAAAGTTAAGTTTTAAACTCAGTAAGGCACGCAGACACACACACACGCACACGCACACGCACACGCACACGCACACGCACACTTACTTGAACACTTATCAATCACTAAACTGAAGGACAGAGAAATGTGGCCTGGAACCTGATAAACCTGTGTGTCAGGAACCGGGCAACCACACTTTGTTGTTCACAAACCCCTTGTGCACCTGGGTAGCATCCAAACACACTACGGACTTATTTTGGAACAGAAACCTGTAGAATGTCGTATCATTTCTACTCCGTGTCATCTACACTTCTGACATCCAATACATCTCATCTACAGCTAAATCATGGGCCTTCAATGAGAGGGGTGTACATATTTATGCAAAATATGTCAAGCAAATAATTCTGGCATTAGTCAACATAGAGACGCTCCTGTAACTGTAACCAGGTGACATTCCTGTTCCTCCCACACACACACACACACACACACACACACACACACACACACACACACACAGTTGATTTGAATTGACTGAAACTTCCTTTATAATTTTTTTTATTATTATTAAAAAAAAACAATTCTGCTTTTATAAATATATATACACACACACACACACACACACACACACACACACACACACACACACACACACACACACACACACACATACACACATACACACACACACATAGTACTGTGCAAAAGTTTTAATCACATGAAAAGAAATGCTGTAGAGCAAAGATGCCTTCAAAATAATAAAATTAAATGTTTCTACATTTAAAAAAATTAAGAATACAGTAAAGAGCAGTAAACAGTAGTAAACGAAGCAAAGTCAATATTTGGTGTGACAAAAAAATAAAAATAGGAATAGTGGTCTCCGGTACAATGTGTGCAGTTTTATAAGGAAATGAGCTGGTAAGTTTTATTGAGCATCTTGCAGAACCAGACACAGTTCTTCTGGACACTTTGACTTTCGCACTCGCTTCTTATTTCTGCAGTGAAACCCAGCAGCCTTCATTGTGTTTACTGTCTGAAAAGTGTCTCTTACTGTAATACGCTGCTTTCTTTAATCACATACAAACATTTTTCTCTAACAGTTCATTTTGTGCTAGAAAACTAATGTTTGGGAATCTAAAATGTTTTTTGTACCGACTCGATCATGTAGACGTCATAAAATAAAAAAATCTATAACAAAGTTTGTACTAAAAATAATAAATAGGGTGCCTAAAACTTTTGCACAGCACTGTGTGTGTATATTGAGCATGCTAATTATAAGACATCCTTACTGCTTTTTTGTAGCTAGCAACTCCGTAAGCTGTTTATTTGCCAGCCATTAGCGCTAACTCACTAGTTAGCAAGCTAGGCAGTTTGGTTGTCTTTCGAAGAAGAAAGAAAGAAAAAAAAGAAACAGCTGCTGGTTCAAGATTCGTCCTCAAGTAATCCATGACTCCCGAAAATACACTAATTTTAATAATACGGTATGACGAGTAACAAACGAGGTAGGTCGGTTTACGTTAAACAGGGGGGGGGGGGGGTCACGTGACTTGGACGGGCGAAGAGAGTCTCTGAAATGCCGTTTTGGAAATTAGCAAGCCTTGTATAATGTAAGGGACTGTATATACTGCGATTTCTCAACAAAACAAGGAATATTTTGTCTGGAAAACGTCTGATTTTGCAAACAGTGAGGACATGACTCCATTTCCATACAAACGATCGGCGTCTCGTATATCATACGATGCAAGAGCAAATACACAACCTTACTTAAACAACCCTATTCAACACAGTCAGACCAACACAAAGGACAATTATATCACACAGAAACATCCATACAAGTGCACGTCTATTAGTGCAGAATATGTGAAGGTCCTGAGGGGTGTGTGTGTGTGTGTGTGTGTGTGTGTGTGTGTGTGTGTGTGTGTGTGTGTGTGTGTGTTTGTACACTGAGTTGCTAGTTTATTATAGATTACTTAGGTGTACGTAATACACCGACAACTCAGTGTACGTACATACAGGTGGGTGTTTACCTGTTCTGACTCATCCAGCTGTGTTCTCGGAGTGACTGCACATCAAGACTCGCCTACATGTGTTGTCCTTGGTACTTGTTGTTTGTGTATGTGTGTGTGTGTGTGTGTGTGTGTGTGTGTGTGTGTGTGTGTGTGTGTGTGTGTGTGTGTGTGTGTGCGCGCATGTTTTCGGACTCACCAAGCTTTCTTGTCTTTTGTCTCTATGTGCACTGCGGCTCCTGATTCGAGCTAGTGGGCCGTCTACAGAAGTCTCTGCAGGAGCAGGTCTCTGGTTAATGCTTCTCGATCGCATTCGTGACTGCTCCTAGACACACACACACACACACACACACACACACACACACACACACACACACACACACACACACACACACACACACACACACACGAGAAATTATATTCATTTCACACGAAAAAACTCGACATCAAATATCAACCCTGGTGAAATATGACTGGTAATTTGCATCTTTAACCAATATCAAATCTTATGTAGTACATCCCAACCCAGCTATAAATTAGCTGATAATAAATGTGTGTATGTGTGTGTGTGTGTGTGTGTGTGTGTGTGTGTGTGTGTGTGTGTGTATACTTCTTCTGTGATGTTTCATCATTACATAACATCACTAGCCACAGCTAATATGCAGACTTACAACTAAACAGCTAGCTGCACCATCGCAAATCCTCAGGTGTGGCCGTGATCACGGCCCACCTTACCATGCTTTCTATAACATACTGTTTTTAATTACAGAGTGTAACAGTTTAGCATCAATAACTAAGCTTGCCAACTACCTAAATGCTACACTGTGCTAATGCTAAACAGCTAACTAGTTAGCTTTGGTGACATTAATGCTACCAATCATACAGTCACTACTGAAAAGTAATTGGCTAGCAAAGTTTGCATATTGGGTCTGAGAGGTAAACTTGGATACTGTGTAATTAAAACTGGCAGGCACATTTGCTAACAAGCTAGCTAAGTATGCTAAGCTTAAGCTCTGGCCTTGATGACCCTGGGATGCCAGTTGCTACCACTCACTCAATCGCATATGAGGTTTTGTAAGTTCTCACTCACCTGAGACCATGTATTGCTGTGTTGCATCTGGCTCGGTTCCTGGGATGCCGGCTCCAAGCTTGGGCTCCAGAGAGGTTCAGGTACCAATGGAGTCAAGGCAGTCTGGTTTTCCTTCCTACTACCAGCAAAATGACTATCTGGGTTCAAAATTCTATCTGGGCTCAAAATGTGTCCTGGGGAAGTTGCAATGCTGGGTGTAGGCATCTGGACAGGAACCATTGGAGGTATGAGGCCAGAAGACTGAACTGGAGTCAAAGTTGGTGTCTGTGAAGGAGCTAAAGTTGAGCTCAAAATAGGTCCTGTAATTCGTTCATCCTGTCGTTGAAGCATATGCTCCAGACTGGACGGCCTGGCACCAATAAGCCTTTTGGAGCTTTCTGTGGAAGACAGCCACCAAGGTTCATCCACAGCTACCTCCCTCTGTGATCCTCCCCACATGTCAAATTGGTGCTCTTTATGGGTCCAGTCTGGGGTGACAGACTGTGATTGCATTTGGGATTTAGGTCTTTCTGTGGCAAAGGGTTGAAGCTCTGGTTGGTTCAGAATCTGGGGCTGAAGTGGTGGTGGAAGTCTTGCTTGTTCTGAGAGGGTAGACTGAAAAGGAGCCTGCAGCTGAGACTGAAGAGGTGTGTCTCTTTGGAGGTTCTGCAACAAGGATTGAGGATGAATTGGAGTCATTGGTTTGGCTCTAACCGAATCCATACTTGAGAATGCAGGCATTCCAAAAGAATCCACAGAAACTCCAGGTTGTGTTTGGTACTTGAAGGAGTCAACATCCAAAATTGATGGTTTGTAAGCTTCATCACGATTTGAAGGCTCCCTCCATCTGGGTGTTGGGCTCTGATCACTGTTCAAACTCGTACCAAACCGATCCCCTAGAGAAACATTGTCCAGATCCAGCACTTTGGGTCGCAGAGGAGATTCCGCAGTTCTCTTTCCCTGTTTAGCCTCTCTCTGCCCTTCTTCCACTCTTTCCTGCTTCTTCCTGGTGGCCTCGCTCTCTTTCTGAAGTTGGAACTCAAGAAGCTGACGTTTCTCAAGTTCTTGGATCTTCTTGAGATCCTCCAGCTCTCGCCGTTTCTCCCTTTCCTGTGCTTTCTGTCTGTCTGACTGCATCCATCTCTCCATCTCCTCTAGTTGTTTTTGTCTCTCCATCTCTTTTTGTCTTTCTTGTTCTTTCTGCCTTTCAAGCTCTCTCTGTCTTTCAAGCTCCCATTGTTTTTGTCTTTCGATTTCTCGCAGCCTCTCCAACTCCAATTGTCTTTTCATTTCTCGCTCCATCGCCTGCTGTTTCTCATACTCCCTCAGCTTCATCTTTTCCTCCTCTAGCAATCTCTCTTTCTCCCTCTCTAATTCTTTCTGCCGTTGTCTCTCAACCTCCCTTTGTTGCTCAAGCTCTCTCTCGGCTGCCCTTCTCTTTTCGTATTCGATCTGGTTTTGTCGTTCCTTTTCTAATTGTTTCTGTCTTTCAATTTCCTTTAGCCTCTCCAATTCTCTCTGTCGTTCCATTTCTTTCTGTCTCTCCCTCTGTCTTTCCAACTCTCTCTGCCTCTCTTTTTCTTTCTCCAACTCTCTCTGCCTCTCTTTTTCTTTCTCCAACTCTCTCTGCCTCTCTTTTTCTTTCTCCAACTCTCTCTGCCTCTCTTTTTCTTTCTCCAACTCTCTCTGCCTCTCTTTTTCTTTCTCCAACTCTCTCTGCCGTTCCAGCTCCTTCATCTTTTCATACTCTGCTAATTTATGTCTCTCCAACTCCTGCTCCATTGGTTTCTGATATTCCTTCTCTTTTTCTTGTCCTCTGTACCAAGGTGCCCCCTCTCTACCCTCAGTTATTTGCAGTCCTTCTGGTGAACTTTTCCTGAAGGCAGATTCCAAGGAGGGATTCCTTCTTTGAAGACTCTGAAAACCCCTTCGCCCTACTTTCACAGAGAAGTCCTCGAATGCCACCTCTGGTTTAACTCTGTCTTCAGCTACTCCTCTTGTCCCATGCCTAAACATCCCTTCCTCATCTATTCCTGCTCTCTGGTGTACAGTCTCATTCATTTGACCCGTAAGAGCAAAATAAGTCACTTTTGGTCTTGTCATTTGCTGATCCTCAGTTTCTGGTACCTTCGGCTGTGTGAGAGCTGCAGCATTTTCTGTTTCCATATCTGCTTCATTTTCTAGCTCGTCATCTTCGATGTCTGCTTTCGCAGCCATGTGGATCTCCGTCTGCCTCTGGATCTCTTCCTCCATCTTTTTCACCATCTCCCTTTGCTTTGCCATTTCCAACTCCGTTTCTCTATCAACAAATGACTCTCCCCATTTTGGCAGCGCTCCCACTCTGAGGTAACGGGTATTACTCTTCTCCATACCAGAACCAGTCGATTGTCTGTCTTTGTCTTTAAACAAGTTACTGGACCCCACTGTGAAGCTATTCTCCTCATTTCCTGGAATTCCATCGTTCAAAGAGGGTTGTTGCAGCCTTTCCCCTCCGTTGGACCTTCGAAGAGTAAGAGCCTTTTCTTCCAGATGGGCGGCTGGAATGTTTTCGCTAACCACACGACTCTCCTCAACCGCAGCCACCATGTCAAAAATGTGATCGATGCGCTTTGGACTGGAAGGAGACACCAAATTCTGGTACGTAGCCTTGACCAGAGACCGGTCATCTTCATCGTCCAGAAAACTGACTAAAGTGCTTCCTTTAGTCCGAAGAGAGAGGCTGCGCCTGGGTGTGGGCTTCACCAAACTGGAGTTAGCATCCTCCATCATTTGGACGCTGTGTTTCTCAACCACATTCTCAAAAAGTGATGCTCTGACAGTCTGAACACCACCGGTCCCTTTAGCAGGCAAGTCCTGGTCTTCCTGTGGTTTTGTCTGCCCAGTTGAAGGGAGGTCCTTGGACTGAAAGAAAAATATTCATTTTCAGAGTCATATCAGTTAAAGATAAACAGAGCTTAATACATATATACGTGATAATAACAGCTGTTGACGCTTCTTTGGCTTGCTCTCCTGTAATGAGCAAGAATCTCAAGTGGAACTCTAAAATTATAATCATAACAAAAGTAACGGTAGGAGGCTTCACGTATAATTATAGGCTTCTACAGCACAGGTGGTGAGTGCTCTTTTTCTCAAGTTGCACAAGTGTTCTCTCTTCAGTTAGATAGCATAAAGGTTGGTAACACCAGCGAATAGAAAGAATACCAAATGCGGAGAAAATATTTACATTTACAGTGATGGTATTACATTTATCTCATTTATACAACCGAGCAGTTGAGGGTTAAGGACCTTGCAAATTGGCCCAGCAGTGGCAGGTTGGCCAGAAAGTAGTTCAGGTCATAAAAACAAACAATACAGATAAAAGTCAGTACATATTGCTATAGCGCTATAAATGTTTTGTGTTTTTCAAATGTGTTTGTTGAAATGCTGCACATAGAAACTCTGATCTGCAGGTTCTGATGCCCTTCTAGGTTCCAAGTTCTTCTAATGTGCCCTTCTGTGTGGTCTTCAATGCAAAGGTCAATCTCACGATAGCACAGAATACTGGATAGGCCTCAACACAACCATGAATCTCACCTCACGGTCAAACCAACATGTCCTTTTATTAAAATGAAGCACTGGCAAACTGCAGGAGAACTATGGAAAAGAGTATTCAAATGAGATATAAAGACGCGCTCATCATGTGAACATTAATGTAAGGAGGCTCAAAGTCAGAACAACAACAAAAAAAAATAATAATAATAATAATTTGCTTTGGTGCTTGTGTGAGGTACGGCAGTGAAAGAGAAATCTGTGTGTGCTTAGTTACAGCTCCTAAAGCTGCTCTATCAAAGCCTCCGTCACGGCTCTCTCGGGTTAACCTTTACCACCCTTTTTTTTGGTTGGTCTTCTCCAGAATATGACTCAACTCAGCTCAGGTTACACACCTGTCGTGCACCACACCTCTGTGACATCAATGCTGCCTTTTTAAAAATTAGTCCCACCCGTTTGGATTTCTTTTTGTTTCCCCGCGTACTCCCTTCACGGTCTGGCCAGGAGTGAGGTCAGTTATGGCTTGTCTTTTCAGGTCAAGCTTCTGTTGCATTGTGAAAAGTTTCTGGGAAAATTTTTTCAGCAACTAAAAATAGTAAAACCCAGATTTAAATGGATGATGGAGGAGATCGTGAACAGGTTACTACAGAAAATTTAGTTTGGAAATGGAAAATGACTTCTCAGCAAAAAGAGAGAGCGACAGAGAGAATAAGGAAAACAGCATGGAAATTAAAAAGGTCAAGAATATGCAAAACACAGTCCTGCCTTATGAGGACAGGTTAAAAGCTCAGAAGAAAACGGGTTAAACGAGCCTTCAGACTGCTCGCATTTATAAACTTCATAGTCACATTTTATTGTGTAGACAATACACACGCTTAAAAATTAATTTTTTTTAAACACACTACAGACCTAAACTGTTCTCTAATTAATAAATAAATAAATAAATAAAACTATTATAAAACTAACGAAAATAATAATCCAGTCGTTCTTACTCAATAGTTGTTTTTTTTTTTTTTAAGTACAACTATTTAGGCTTAACACCCACCTCACTGTGGGACATAATTTCCCCGCTTTGAAACTTTCCAGTATAAAGATAAGTTCATATCAGTAAAGTGCGATTAAGTGCAGCAGAGCTTTAACACCTAAAAGTTCATAAAAATTTGTTCTACATTCTGCACTGATGTTAAATATTGAAATATTGAAAGTTCCCGTGAGGTGCCTTGAAACGCGCAGCGTTATCCGACGTGTTGATGTAATTTCCTCTGAAACAGGAAGTCAGGGCGGGACATATCAAGTGGCTCCTCCCGCTTTTTATATTAGCCAATCGCTCAACTTCGGCAAGGTGATTTTTTTTCATAACATTGAGGGCGGGACGCTTCAGATTCTAGAGAGCATTTGATCGGACAGAAAATCTGATGAGACGCTGAAGTGCAGGATGATGTCATCGAGATTGTTGATCCGCTTTGGTGGTAGAGAGAGAGAGAGAGACTGTACATTTTGAATGTGTATATCTTTTAAATGTGAATTTTGTCATTGTTTTGGTGCACACTAACTTATAGACGACCTTAAGGCTGACGTATTCATACTAAAAGCCACAAAACGTCAATTTCGATTTCACGGGGACTCGATGTCACAGTTATTCAGCCAATTTAAGGATACATTTTTTTTTATTCTACTTTATCAGAACTTGAACCGGAAATATTTTTTTTCCAGGTTGTAAATTTTAAGTCAGTGTTCAGATATCATGATAAATTGTCACAGTACACTTTTCTGAGATGACAGGGATCACTACCTTTTTGTAACTTTTTTAAAAATGTTATAAATATATGTAGTTTAAATAACAATTACAGTTGACCTGATGGTGCTGAAAGTTTAGTTCATTAAAATGAGAGAAAAAAAAAAAAAAAAAAAAACACTTTTCAGTCTTTAAATTTTTAAATATATACACAGTTAGCTTCAGAATAATAAAAATGCCAACATGACACCATGGTGACATCATTAGTCAATGCGCTGTGATTGGTCAGGTAGCTAAAACATATGATGTACAATTTTAAAAAATAATAAGAATCATGATACTACTGCAACAGGCAATATGTATCACAATCTTTAGGTTAACAAACATTTTATTTTCAAGTTTTAACAAAAAAAAATCAATAATTTAATACTGAAAGTTAATTTTTTTTAAAAATATAAACATCAAATTCAGACAACACCTCAAAAAAAGGTGACTCGTGACATCATTTATCACAATATTGATATTACATCATCATATCGCCCAGCCCTATATCTTGTTCAAGGTAACCGGTGGTCCAGTGTCACAATCACATAATTAATTGGAAAAACCTGACATTTGTGATCGCTATTAAAATACGATGAATTGATGAGAGAGGATACCATAATCATACATCATTCTGGCTGTTAGGTCCGGTTTCTAGGTTGGTGTATGCTGACCTGGTGAGAATAAGAAGCAAGAGCAGCGTTATCGTTCACGCCGACCTTCACGCCGTAGTAGTTGCCGAGTCGCTTTTATCTCTACGGCGTGGTTCTGATAACGCTAAAACGGCGGTCGGATTGTTGCTGCCAAGCGTTTGTGTAATCGATATTTGTTCATTCAACGGAATCTAAAACGAGACACACATCAAAAACAAAATCTCCACCATTTCCTGTTTACACCGAATGTAGTCAATCAGCCGAGACGGGTTTCCTTGTGTACTGAGGATACGAGGCTAATGTGGCTAACAAGCTCCAATGGAACAGCCTCCAGTTTAGCATCGTTACACTCACCTCAAACCAATTCGATTTACATGTTTTAAATTTCTATATATAGTATATGATATAATTAGTATGGTATATAACTAATATAGACTATTTATTCATTTATTTTTTATAGAATTCCGATGTTAATATGCTGAGTAATGGTTTTTGAGGAACAGTGCTAAACTGGAGGCTATACGCTTCCATAATGTGTTAGCAACTTTAGCCTTGTAGCGCCAGTTAAAAAAACCTAAAAAAAATAATAATAATAATAATAAAAAAAAGCAAGCTTCAGGCATCAAAAACATGTCGACTGAATCCGGCACAGAAAGGAAAACGTTTCACTTTGTATTTTTGTCTTTCTAATGCTTTGTAGTTCCTATAATCTAGCATAAGTTTTTCTGGATTTGATTTTTGGTTTTGTTGCTGATGGTGTAAATTCTCCCACCTTTTTGCCGAGTTCCTCAACCCCTTCCTGGACGCTTTTAATCTCGCCGGAGCTCGTGCCCTCTGCATCCGACACGAACCTGTGAACAAGTCGACGTTAAACGTCAGCTAACGTTAATCTTATAGGTGCTACATGTCAAAGTAAACAACGAACAAGTGTCTCGTTTCTATAGCAATCATTTTATAGCTGCTGTAACATAGGTGACTTGAAAAACATTAAATGTTTAACGGATAAGACGTATGAAGCGTTCCTCTTATACCACAGCAATCTGTCAGTGATTTCAATTGTTTTATTAACTAAACAACAACCCTTTTTATTCAATTCAGGAAAAAATAAATAAATAAAAGTAAACATGCAGTACAGGAGAACAGATACAGAAAGGAGCGGCGGTGTCATATGTCAGAGCATCACACGCATTCCTCATGCTGTTAATCCCAAATATGCTACATGCTTGACAAGATGCCACTTGTGGTCACCTGAATATCATCTGCATACATAAATACCACCAGATTTTTCTTAGTACTGTATGCTCAAGTCAATAAAAACTCCTACCGTTTTGTTATATCTGTTGGAAGTGGGCGGGGTTTAAACTGTGGCTTCTGGGGTGGAGTCGGTGCGGTGGAGAAATCCTCGGTCAGCTCTTTGATTCGCTGTTTCACTCCGACACCTCCGTCAGTTTCTGCGATTGGTGGCACTGGAGAACGAGGCTCGGCACCTCGCGTGACAGGAACTGAAAACGTGGACGAAGACGAGTCCATAAGAAGACTAATCCTCCTCTTTATACCACTTCCTGCTCTATCCAAAGGCTTTGCATCCAAAGGCTCTCTCCTCCTAACACCATCTTCTGGGGCAGGTGTCTCCGGTGTGTTCTCCTTGCTCTCCCCTGTTGAAAGTTGCCTTTGTGCGAAGGGCTCGAATTTGGAGGTGAGATCATTCGAAAGAGGTCGCCTGTCCACCCGGAGTGGTGCAGACGATGTGGGGGAAGATGCAGTGGGGTCTGGCAAGAAAATGGCCGACACCGGTCTCGGCCTGGAGCTTCTTGTTTCCTGAGGACGACGAACAACCTCATCAACCTCTTTACTCACATCCTCTTCCAAACCAACACTACTGAGGAAGCCCATGGATTTTGCCCGAGTGATAGAACCACCAGTTCTGGATCGAGATGACCATTCTGTAGGCTTGGACTGAGACGCTGATGGTCCCAAACTTGTTCTTCGTACCACTCCTGCTGTCTCTGTTGGCTTGAGTTTACCAGGATCAATCGAAGGAGGAGAAGGTTCTGGTTTAAATGTTGGAGTCTCTGGTGTGCTGTCTGGCCCAAAAGTTGGTTTAGTTCCCGATTTAAGGACTGGAGATGTTGGCTTGGGTTTGCTTGGTGGCTCTGGTTTGGACAATGACTCCGGTTTGGGTTTGGGCTGAGGTTTGGGAGCAACAATGGGTCGTATCGTGGTATTTCTCTGCACAGCAAAAGGTTTTGGGGTGAGTCTTGGTTTGGGGCCTGGGACTGGTTTCTTGGGGTCTGAACCAATGATGGATGAATCCTCCATGAGGGTTTTATTACTCGAGTCAGTCAGAGGACTCAAATGCAGACGGCCGGTCATCATTCCAGGCTCGAGCTCCACTTGGGTCGCCATCACTGCACCTGAGAGACAAGAGGAACGCGTCAGTTTTCTGACAGACCTCGGTTCTAAGGGATCTTGACCAAATTTGAGCCAAGTGCCCCGGTTTGTCTCACTTTACTCTTGTACTTGTAGTTTTCCTAATATAGACCTACTATCCAGTATCAACCAGATGAGATCTGTTTTTTGCATTTTTACTCCATTTCTCCCAATTTGTTCATTTTACCAATTCCCACCCTCAATTGTCACACGAAATATACCAACCAGGGAGGGTGGAGGATAGCACATGCTTCCTCTGAGACACATGAGATTCACTAATGTCACTGTGATTGACAGGAGAGAATGTTTATGCCCCTCCCACCCAGAGAGAACGACCAATTTTGCTCTCTTGGCTCCTGATCACAGATGACTCTAGCATGGTCAGGATTCAAACTTGACACAACAACAGAGATCTTGGGAGCCAGATCCTTTGGCCATCTTGGTTGCTCTTTACCTCACTCATTAGGGGGTTGGACCTGGATTGCATTAAGCTGCTTGGTAGCAGTGACACGTCAATCAATAAAGAATCGCTTATTTATACCATGTCCAGGTCTTCAGATTCATCACATCATCGTCCCTACTTCCTGTCAACAAGAGCACACTTATTTTCTGGAGAATGACATCTGAGAAATATAATTTGACCCATCTGTATAAATCTTGGCACTAAAAACAGCAAACCTGGCCAGCTGTGAGGGAAAAATTTACTACACCCGAATAAAATTGTGCAATTATTATATAAGAGGTGTGTCTGAGCACAGTGAGAGGAATACACACCACTCTCTGGACTTTGGCTTTGCACATACACAAGTACCACAGAATTGTTTTACTGGCATGCCATTAATCAGACGACCATATGTGTGTGTGTGTGTGTGTGTGTGTGTGTGTGTGTGTGTGTGTGTGTGTGTGAGAAAGAGAGACTGCTTTAAATCACGATGATTGATCACGTTCTGGTGAAATCAGGAGTTCGGTTAGAGAACAGCTCATGAGGACACACCAGTGCTACATTAAATGGTTCACATGGTTGCTACATAGACCTTAAACACACACACACACACACACACACACACACACACACACACACACACACACAGTGAAATGAGATGCAGTCCACATGTCAGTCTGGAAGTCTCATAGTAGACTCGATACTATCAGATTTACTATCCCAGAATTTCTCGTGGCTCCCTCACACACACACACACACACACACACACACACACACACACACACACACACACACAGAGTACGGACTAGCCCATGTAATTAGCTAATCGTGCCTCGCCTGCAGTTTCTCTATCCGATAATAATAACTCACCTGCCTGGCTGTCAACTGTCTGCAGTGGAGCCCTGGTTTCTTTGGCAACTGCTGGATGATGTCATATCACAGAGGAGGGGGCGGAGTCAGGCTCTGATGAAAGAAAGAGAGGAAGAGATGGAGAGGGAGGTCAGACAGTGTCAATGCTGCATGGCTGTGGCTCAAATAGCCTCCGCGCGCACACACACACACACACACACACACACACACACACACACACACACACACACACACACACTTGTTGACTGTAGGCTTAAGTGTTAATCACGACCAAGCGGATGGATTCTCCACCCGTATCATATCACAGACGCTCTTAAACACAAACACAGGCTTGTGATGTACAAGCACATGTACAAACACATGTACACCAAACACACACACACACACACACACACACACACACACACACACACACACACACACACACACACACATCTGTGGACTCATGCAAACATGCAAATCCAAAGACACGCAAGCGGCCCTTCAGCGGCGAGGCTGACCTACATGTACAGATTACCACCCAATCCGAAACACTCGATACGAGCACCTCGGTGAAACTGAAGACCCCGAGCGAACAAGCGAACGAGAGGAACGACAGAAAGAGATGAAAAAGCCTCAGGAAGAAGAAGAAGAAGAAGAGAGAGAGAAAGAGAGAGAGAGCTGGCCCGGGTGCGCTGGAGGAACTCGGTCTACGACAGGAAACGCCTTTGCGCAGCTGGAATGTTAAACATGCAGCATAAGATCCAGCAGGCAACACATAAACACACACAAACACACACATACACACACTTACACACACTTCTTATCTTCTATAAACAGGCCATGTTACACTCGTGTAAACCTACACACTGTACATGTAGCCAACTATAGCGGAGGATCAGGTACATGCTTGCATGACATTCAGATTAACTTCCAAACTCTGTCATTAAATTGGTTTAACAGGTTTGTCGGTTGGTGTGAGTTTTCTCTTCAGTGCAATGGAGCTCTTTTCTATCAGGGTTTGATTTGCAGCTGTCCATTCAAGTTCAAAATATTGTAATATGAGATGAGTCATACAAGATAAGATCAAAGATTTTGTTCTGAAATAGTATGAATGCACAAAGCTTTCTGAAGTTTGTTTTGGTTCTCAGACGCAACTCACAGAGTAACACATTAGGGAAGTAAACAAGCAAACAAGTCACGAAGTTACAGTAAAGAAGTCAGTAAACTGAGTAAAGAAGTCAAAAAGTTACAGAGTAAACAAGTCAAAAAGTTACAGAGTAAGCAAGTCAAAAAGTTACAGAGTAAGCAAGTCAAAAAGTTACAGAGTAAGCAAGTCAAAAAGTTACAGAGTAAACAAGTCAAAAAGTTACAGAGTAAACAAGTCAAAAAGTTACAGAGTAAACAAGTCAAAAAAATTACAGAGTAAACAAGTCAAAAAAATTACAGAGTAAACAAGTCAAAAAGTTACAGAGTAAACAAGTCAAAAAGTTACAGAGTAAACAAGTCAAAAAGTTACAGAGTAAACAAGTCAAAAAGTTACAGAGTAAACAAGTCAAAAAGTTACAGAGTAAACAAGTCAAAAAGTTAGAGTAAACAAGTCAAAAAGTTAGAGTAAACAAGTCAAAAAGTTACAGAGTAAACAAGTCAAAAAGTTAGAGTAAACAAGTCAAAAAGTTAGAGTAAACAAGTCAAAAAGTTACAGAGTAAGCAAGTCAAAAAGTTACTGAGTAAGCAAGTCAAAAAATTAGAGTAAACAAGTCAAAAAGTTACAGAGTAAGCAAGTCAAAAAGTTACTGAGTAAACAAGTCACGATGTTACAGAGCAAACAAGTCAAAAAGTTACAGAGTAAACAAGTCAAAAGGTTACAGAGTAAACAAGTCAAAAGGTTACAGAGTAAACAAGTCAAAAAGTTACAGAGTAAACAAGTCAAAAAGTTACAGAGTAAACAAGTCAAAAAGTTAGAGTAAACAAGTCAAAAAGTTACAGAGTAAACAAGTCAAAAAGTTACAGAGTAAACAAGTCAAAAAGTTACTGAGTAAACAAGTCAAAAAGTTACTGAGTAAACAAGTCAAAAAGTTACAGAGCAAACAAGTCAAAAAGTTACAGAGCAAACAAGTCAAAAAGTTACAGAGTAAACAAGTCAAAAAGTTAGAGTAAACAAGACAAAAAGTTACAGAGTAAACAAGTCAAAAAGTTACAGAGTAAACAAGTCAAAAAGTTAGAGTAAACAAGTCAAAAAGTTAGAGTAAACAAGTCAAAAGGTTACTGAGTAAACAAGTCAAAAGGTTACTGAGTAAACAAGTCAAAAAGTTACAGAGTAAACAAGTCAAAATGTTAGAGTAAACAAGTCAAAAAGTTACAGAGTAAACAAGTCAAAAAGTTACAGAGTAAACAAGTCAAAAAGTTACAGAGTAAACAAGTCACAAAGTTACTGAGTAAGCAAGTCACAAAGTTACCGAGTAAACAAGTCGCCAAGTTACCGAGTAAACAAGTCGCCAAGTTATGGAGTAAACAAGTCGCCAAGTTACGGAGTAGGAAAGTCACTAAGTAACCAAGCAGGGAATTCGCAAAGTAACCAAGTAGTCAGGTGAGTCAGAAAGTAACAAAGCAGACAGGCAAGTCATAAAATGATGGGAGTAGACAGGCCAGTTACCAAGTAACCAAACACATGAGTCACGAAGTAACTGAGTAGGCAAGTCACATCATCACTGAGCAGGCAGGCAAGTAACCAAGTAAACAGAAAAGTTACAAAGTGACTACGGAAGAAAGTCACAATGTAACCTAGTTGTCAAGTCACAGTAACCGAGGCGGCGAG
>CM042549.1:890000-927500 GCA_023630585.1 Cranoglanis bouderius
CCAAAGAACCCTATACAATGAACGATGGTTCGTGATAAGAAGAAGGTTCTATGGTAAAGAACCACTGAGGAACCTTTATTATTAAGAGTGTAAAGTTAAAGAGTGGAGGTCACAGGAAGTGTGTAGCATGGCTAACACCAATAGCACAGATAAAGCCTTCATGTCTGAGGTACTTGTTCGTGGTGGTGAACTAACCGACCCAAATATTCCTGAGGAAAACATTTTATCGGAAATTACTGGTGATATTTTTTTATAAAATTTATACGAAACACAAACAACAGCATAATGTTTTTTACTTTCACCCCCCTGAAGCAATGTCGGTGTTTAATATCGACTTCATACACATTGAGTTATTTTCCATCATCGTTATTGTTGTTATTGTTGTTATTGTTGTTATTGTTGTTATTTCTGTATTTCCAGACCTGTAGTAACGAGTTCATTTTAAATGTCGCACTTTTTCCCCCCTGACTTTCCCAAATCTGCGCAGGAGCCATGAATCATCCGGTTTATAAAGTTGTTCTGACTGATTAAGGTGAAAAGACATTTTCAGAAAGGTTACTTGACAGAAACTGACATTTTTACAGTAAGTTTGTAACTCAATTTTAAAAGAAAGAAAAGAAAAACAGCCACACACCAGACAACACGCATCAGTTTTAAACTACAGATCAGTTTTAAACTGCAAACAGCCCAAGTTTTAACTGGATTAAATAAACCTGGATGTTTATTGATCTCAGTTTTAAAATAAACAATGTTTCAGGAGTTTGAAAGCTGAAGCATCGTCGTTACTTTGTAAAGCAGAAATGTTTCACTTGCCTGCTGCAGTCTTTGATGTTTTAGTTCTCTGGGGGGAAAAAAAAAAAAAAACCTGATAGCAGGAAAACTGATCCAGTTTCACAGCCGTCCAGTTATTTCATAAATAATCCCAGACTCGAACAGGAACTGAGTTTAGGATTAAATTGTAAAAAATAAAAAAAGTTCAGTAGCGCGGATATTTCTTCTGCATCGTCCCACCTGTGGTGTTCAGCTCAGCCTTCCTTTCCCTTCCTCTCCCTCGTTTCCTTTCCTGTTTTGGGAACACTGCTTCCTTCCAAAATTACCCCACCCCCCTACATATGTGCACTACTTAGGGTGTAAAACACCACCAGCTTCTACGCCCTATTTAGTGCATGACTTCCTCATTTGGCATGGAGCCCCGGTCGGTCTGTTTTTCAACCTAACTTAATTTACAATTGAAAACATCTCTTCCCAAACACTTACCTTAAAGCCAACACGCTTTTACTCACTCATGTTTAAGCTTTATTCGCTTCACTAAGACTCCTGAACAACACCAGGACGCAAAATAAGCTGTTCAATTATTTCTCTTGTTTATTTATTTATTTTTTTTAAAACTGTCGCACACAAACCTGCTGAGGAAAGCCGGAAGAAATCACAGGATTTGGGTTCAATCCAAACAAAACAGCCTCCTACTGGAGATGTAGTGCTCTAGATAGCAAGGTGAAGTCAGGATGTAGCGCCCTAGATAGTGTACGTCTGTAGGGAGTAAGTGAATATTTGGGATTGGGCAGTAGTCGTGTTCACCTGCGACTGTTTTGAAATCTTACCTGGGAGAATTTCGCCTCCTGGTGGCCAGTGTGTGATATTACATGTAGCTCAGGATCCATATACTATCAGTACTCCATCTCCTGGTATCCCTCTCAAGAACCTTACTTTGGTTCCTTAAAGCACTAACTAAGAGGGTGTTGTCAAAAGGTCTCTAAAAAAAAAAAAAAACCTCAGTTGGTGCTTTAAGGAACCAGAGTAAGGTTCTTGAGAGGGATACCGGGAGAACCTTCTCACAAATCCAGTCCCACAAAGAACCTTACAGGGTTCGCTTTAACCTGTTAAGGGATGATACCTTGAAGAACCAAAACACTGCTTTGAAGAACCTATAATGAAACATAAAGAACTTCTTTAATCTCCAAAGAACCATACAGCTCAACTCAAGAACCCTATACAATGAAAAATGGTTCTTAACAAGAAGAAGGTTCTTTGCAGAAACTATGGCGCTGTAAAGAACTATTGTTTTTAAGAGTGTTCTCCTGGCATCCTTCATAAGAACCTTAATTTGGTTCCTTAAAGCACTAACTAAGAGTTTTTTTTTTAGAGAACTTATGATAACATGGTTCCTTGTGGCGCTGCTGTGAAGAACCATTTGTGGGTTCTTTAAAGCACCAGTAAATAGATGTTTCTGTAAAGAAGGTGAGAGTAAAAGGTTCTTTGTGCAACTTAAAAGGGTTCTGCTATGGCATCAGGCTGAAAAAAACATTTTGGTTCTAATTGGAACCTTTATTTTTAGGAGTGTAGGCTACTCCTACTCCTAACTCCAGTACTAATCCTCATCCTCACTGTAAAGTTATGTGAATTTATTTCTTCTCTTTAACTTCAATTGCCATGAAAAGTTTTGGATATCGAACTCATGTTTATAAGTTTTCAAAAATTAAACTTAAAGTAATTTATTATTGAACTTTCATTTCTAAGTTTAACCGCCTGAAATGTTTTAGTGTACTTATAATAATCATCATCATCATCACCATCATCATCATCATCATTCTTACAGCACTTTTCACTTAAAATCTTAAAGTGATTTGTAGTAAAGATTAAATATTATACTGAGAATAAAACAATCAACAGTCATAAACGTTATAATGTTGTCGCATGCTCACATCTTTTACTGCATTATTCTTCCGTGTGGTTTCTTGTTTTGCTTTTCATCTGTTTGATATTTTATTTTCGAGGATTAACGAAAGTAAACTAAGGGATCACAGTGAAGATAAACGATAAAAGATGTTAGTCCATAAATAACAACATGAATAAACCAATAATTAACTGGTGTTTCAGTTAATGCTAGCGCTAGTGATTAATGCTAGTTAGCTAAAGGTCGCTAGATAACGGCGACGCGGCCACACATTAACCTGCTGAACGCACACACCTACACATTCTCCTCTCTCGTCTCCTTTAAAAAGTTAAAAAGTCAACTCCGGTACACTGTATTTTTGATCTTCTTTATTCAGTTTATTTAATGATTAAACATTCGTTGCAGATCACGATATACATTTCATATAATGACCGATGTAGATTTGGTTTATTTTCATTTTATGTTTCATTTAATACCACATTCACCTAGTCTGGCTGCACACTTTCTAGTTAGTGGTATATTTATCTTATCAGTTATTTCTTTTGAGTTGAAGTTACAGGCGTGTGGAGAGTGGAGGTTTGGTGCTGTGACTTATAACATTATATCAATATCACTAGAAGATTAAAAAAAAAATCCTAAACTGACACTAATCACTCCATGCATTAAAAAAGAATAAAAAATTAATAATTAAGGCACTTCCTTAAAAAAAAAGAGACTTATATTATATAAAAATATGTGTACAGAGTTACCACAGAGCTGTAGTGAGAGTGTTAATGTAGAGGTAATTATTCTCACCACTCACATTGGTGCTTGGACCCCTAATCATTTGCAATACACATGACATGTGTGTACTTTAATTATTGATCAATTGATTTTACTGAAGAAAAGTTAAAGCACATGAGATTCAGGATAAATAAATCCAGACAAGATTGGAAATGGAAAAGAAGCTGAAACTGTGGTCTGTTTTTTTACAACAACAAAAAATAGTACCCAAAATGTTTTTTTTTTCAAATAGCATTAATAATAATAAATTAATAATAACAGTGCAATTAATAATAATAATAATAATAATAATAATAATAATAATAATAATAATAATAATAATAATAATTAAAGCTGCAAGCAGATTTTCGGGGGCCAAGCACCCAGACTCGCTGAGCTGCACATTCACAGACGAGCTACAGTCGTTGACTAAGCACTCACAGGAAAGCAAAGCGATAACTTTAGGCAAAGGGATTAAAGAGTTTCAGGTGATTTGTAGTTTCACTCATGATTGTATGTTTTGAACACGGACAGCGGTGGAATTCTCTGACTGTATGAGGAAAGGTCTAGATGAACAAATGGC
Source organism: Cranoglanis bouderius (assembly GCA_023630585.1). Taxonomy (NCBI): domain Eukaryota; kingdom Metazoa; phylum Chordata; class Actinopteri; order Siluriformes; family Cranoglanididae; genus Cranoglanis; species Cranoglanis bouderius. The sequence continues at coordinate 894,020 of CM042549.1, forward strand.
CAGCAGGGTGGCATTGCTGCTGCAGCCGTCACTACTCCTGTGACCTGCGGTGTTGTCTGTTAAGGTATTTATGTTTTTTCTCATCAGTCTGGGCCTTTTTTCCCACTTTGTGCAAGTAGCTGCAGCAAAGTTCCTTTGATAACTTTTGTTTAGACAGGCCTCGAGATGATGTGAGGCAAATTTAGTGAAGACTGGACAAAATGTGGAGGAGCAGTAGCAAAGATTTACGTCATAGGGTGCTTTGAATTCGTCTTGACCCGAGGAATCCAGGGATTCAAAAGGTTCAAAAAGGTTCAAAAGGTTCAAAAGGTTCAAAAGTTGGCCATAAACATACTTCCAAATTAGGCCCAAATTTGACTCAATGCTGGCACTACAGCGTTGGCAGCACTTGGCCCAACTTTGGACAGAATGTTCCTTAGACTCTCCCCAATCAGTGTGCCAAATTTCACAACTTTTTACCAGACGGTTCTATGGGCTGCCATAGACACCCTAGCCAGAAGAAGAAGAAGAAGAAGAAGAAGAAAATGTAGAATAACAATAGGGTGCCTACGCACCTTCGGAGCTTGCCCCAGTAATAATAATAAGAAGAAGAAGAAGAACAATAATAATAATCATAATCATAATAATAATAACAGGACAGGAACGAGTACAAGATAAGGAGAATGATTCCAGGTCGGAAGAAGCCTTCGTTTCCAACTCCTGTTAAAAAATAAATAAATAAACAAACAAACAAACAAACAAAAGGAAACAATAAGAAAAGAAGAGCACAACATAAGTATTTGTACAGTGACACAATTCTGGTAATGTTGCCTCTGTACCCCACCACAATGGATTTGAAACAAAGCAATCAGCATGTGACTGAAGTGTCGACTTTCAGCTTTAATTCAAGAATATTGCATTAACCGCTTAGGAATTACAGCCATTTTTACAGACTCCACTGTCTCAGGCTAAACGAACACAGGCTTGCAAACACAACACTGGAAAAAAAAAAATTATATTAGAGAAATTATATTCATTTGACACGAAAAATTTTCAAATCAAAAATCAACTCTGGTGAAGTATGAGTTGTAATTTGCATCTTTAACCAGTATCAAATCTTATGTAGTACGTCCCAACCCAGCTATAAATTAGCTGATAAGAAATGAAGCTACATGGTTTGAGGTCAAATGCTGGGTTTTTTTTTTACCGCTTATGAGTGACAGAACAACTAAAACATGCTGTCACCTTGTCCTGAGCAGAATCTGAGCTAAAAGTACTCTTCTGTGATGTTTCATCTTTACATAACATTGCTAGCCACAGCTAATATGCAGACCATTGCAAATCCTCAAGTGCGGCTTTGATCACGCCCCACCTTACCATGCTTGTTATAAAATATTGATTTTAATTACAGAATGTAACTACCTAAATGCTACACTGTGCTAATGCTAATCAGCTAGCTAGTTAGCTTTGGTGACATTAAAGCTACCAATCCATCGTTCGCTCTGAACAATAATTGGCAAGTAACGTTTGCATATTAGGTCCAATGAGTAAACTTGGGTACTGTGTAATTAAAACTGGTAGCCACATTTGCTAACAGGCTAGCTAACATTAAGGGTGTGTCTCGATCAGCTCCCTAGCTCCCTAGTTCCCTAGTATATTGTGTACACGAGTTCGGGCACTGGTAAGAACCCTGGCTCACTACACATTGGGACACTGATAACTCAATTTCCAGCGACATGAAAACGTAGGTCATATAAATTTGTTAGCTTAATCTCACACATTTCTGTCATGCAAAATAAGCAGGATTGTAGGCTAGCTAGTGATTTTTTTCCAGTGCACTGGAAGGCTTTTGCAATTGAGACAACCCTTAAAATGGCCGACTCCCTGATCAGTGCCCTGACTACTGAACTAAGGAGCTGATTGAGACACACCCTAAGTATGCTAAATCTAAGCTTAAGCTCTGGTCTTGATTATCGAGGGATTCCGGTTGCTCCGACTCACTCAATCACATATGAAGTTATGTAAGTTTTGGTGCCCACTCACCTGAGACCCTGCGTTCCTCTGCTGCATCTGGCTCGGTTCCTGGGATGCCGGAGCTAAAGTTGGGCTTAAAGTGGGTCCTGTAATTTGTTCTTCCTGTCGTTGGACTATTTGCTCCAGACTGGACTCTCTGGCACCAATAGGCCTTGTGGAACTTTCTTTGGAAAACAGCCACAAAAGTTCATCCACAGCTACCTCCCCCTGTGATCTTCCCCACATGTCACATTGGTGCTCTCCCTGGGTCCAGTCTGGGGTGATAGACTGTGATTGCATTTGGAACTCAAGAAGCTGATGTCTCTTAAGTTCCTGGATCTTCTTGAGATCCTCCAGCTCTCGCTGTTTCTCCCTTTCCTGTGCTTTCTATCTGTCTGACTGCATCCATCTCTCCATCTCCTCTATTTGTTTCTGTCTCTCCATCTCTTTCCATCTTTCCTGTTCTTTCTGCCTCTCAAGCTCTCTCTGTCTTTCAAGCTCCCTTTGTTTTTGTCTTACGATTTCTCGCAGCCTCTCCAACTCCAATTGTCTTTTCATTTCTCGCTCCATCTCCTGCTGTTTCTCATACTCCCTCAGCTTCATCTTTTCCTCCTCTAGCAATCGCTCCTTCTCTCGCTCTAATTCTTTCTGTCGTTGTCTCTCAACCTCCCTCTGTTTCTCAAGCTGTCTCTCAGCTGCCCTTCTCCACTGGTTTTGTCGTTCCTTTTCTAATTGTTTCGGTCTTTCAGTTTCCTTTAGCCTCTTCAATACTTTCTGTCGTTCCATTTCTTTCTGTCTCTCCCTCTCCCACTCCATTTGTCTTTCCAACTCTCTCTGTCTCTCTTTTTCTTTCTCCAACTCTCTCTGCCTCTCTTTTTCTTTCTCCAACTCTCTCTGCCTCTCTTTTTCTTTCTCCAACTCTCTCTGTCTCTCTTTTTCTTTCTCCAACTCTCTCTGCATCTGTTTCTTTCTCCAACTCTCTCTGCCGTTTCAGCTCCTTCATCTTTTCATACTCTGCTAATTTCTGTCTCTCCAACTCCTGCTCCATTGGTTTCTGATATTCTTTCTCTTTTTCTTGTCCTCTGTACCAAGGTGCCCCCTCTCTACCCTCGGGGATTTGCAGTCCTTCTGGTTCACTTTTCCTAAAGGCAGATTCCAAGGAGGGGTTCCTTCTTATTGACGGCACTCGACTCTGAAAACCCCTTCGCCCTACTTTCAGAGAAGTCCTCGAATGCCATCTTTGCCTTAACTCTGTCTTCAGCTACTCCTCTTGTCTCATTCCTAAACATCCCTTCCTCATCTATTCCTGCTCTCTGGTTTAAAGTCTCCTTCATTTGACCTGTAAGAGCAAAATAAGTCACTTTCGGTCTTGTCATTTGCTGATCATCGGTTTCTGGTACCTTCGGCTGTCTGAGAGCTGCAGCATTTTCTATTTCCATATCTGCCTCATTTTCTAGCTCATCTTCCTTGATACCTGCTTTCGCAGCCATGTGGATCTCCATCTGCCTCTTCTCCACCACATTCTCAAAAAGTGATGCTCTGAGAGTCTGAACACCTCCAGTCGCATAAGCAGGCAAGTCCTGGTCTTCCTGTGGTTTTGTCTGCCCAGTTGAAGGGAGGTCCTTGAACTGAAAAAATATATATATATTTTTCAGAGTCATATCAGTTAAAGATAACAGAGCTTAATACATATATATGTGATAATAACAGCTGTTGACGCTTCTTTGGCTTGCTCTCCTGTAATGAGCAAGAATCTCAAGTGGAACTCTAAAATTATAATCATAACAAAAGTAACGGTAGGAGGCTTCACGTATAATTATAGGCTTCTACAGCACAGGTGGTGAGTGCTCTTTTTCTCAAGTTGCACAAGTGTTCTCTCTTCAGTTAGATAGCATAAAGGTTGGTAACACCGGAGAATAGAAAGAATACCAAATGCGGAGAAAATATGAGAAAGTGTTTCAGGTAAAAACAGTGAGTTTTCATAAGAACTGGACTGAACTGAAAAATCCAAGGTTTTAAACTAGTAAGGATACAGAGGAATTTTTTTAATGTGTTCATTGAAATGTTGAACAAACAAACTCTGATCTGCAGGTTCTGATGTCAAACTTCTTCTATTGTGGCCTTCTGTGTGGTCTTCAATGCAAAGGTAAATTTCATGAGAGAACAGAATACTGGATAGGCCTCAACACAACCATGAATCTCACGGTCAAACCAACATGTCCTTCTATTAAAATGAAAATGCAAACTGCAGGAGAACTATGGAAAAGAGTATTCAAATGAGATATAAAGACGCGCTCATCATGTGAACATTAATGTAAGGAGGCTCAAAGTCAGAACAACAACAACAAAAAATACAAAAATAATTTGCTTTGGTGCTTGTGTGAGGTACGGCAGTGAAAGAGAAATCTGTGTGTGCTTAGTTACAGCTCCTAAAGCTGCTCTATCAAAGCCTCCGTCACGGCTCTCTTCTTAAAACACACGGTCCGGCCAGGAGTGAGGTCAGTTATGGCTTGCCTTTTCTGGTCAAACCTCTATTGCATTGTGGGAAGTTTCTGGGAAAATTTTCCTGCAATTAAAAATAGTAAAACCCAGATTTAAATGGATGATGGAGGAGATCATGAACAGGTTACTACAGAAAATTTAGTTTGGCAATGGAAAATGACTTCTCAGCAAAGACAAACCAGAGAGAGAGAGAGAGAGAGAGAGAGAGAGAGAGAGAGAGAGAGAGAGAGAGAGAGCAAGGAAAACAACATGGAAATTAAAAGAATATGCAAAATACATTCCTGCTTCATGTAGAAACAAAGGTTAAAAGCTCAGAAGAAAACGCATTAAACACGCCTTCAGACTGCTCGCATTTATAAACTTCATAGTTGCATGGTATTGATGATAACCTCATGTAGACAATACACATGCTTAAAAAACACATTACAGACCTAAATACGACAATTTAAATTTAACTCCCACCTCTCTGTGGGACATATTTTCCCTTTTTTCTCTTTTATTTTGAGAATTTTCAGTATAAAGAATTTACACCGATCAGCCACAACATTAAAACCACTGACAGACAAAGTGAATAACATTGATGATCTCTTTACAGGTGTGGGATACATTAGGCAACAAGTGAACAGTCAGTTCTCAAAGTTGATGTGTTGGAAGCAGGAAAAATGGGCAAGCGTAAGGATCTGAGTGACTCTGACAAGGGCCAAATTGTGACGGTTAGACGACTGGATCAGAGCATCTCCAAAACAGCAGGTCTTGTGGGGTGTTCCCGGTATGCAGGGCTTAGTACCTACCAAAAGTGCTCCAAGGAAGGACAACCGGTGAACCAGCGACAGGGTCATGGGCTCCCAAGGCTCATTGAAGGCTCATCGTGTTGAGCGAAGGCTGGCCCGTCTGGTCCGATCCCACAGAAGAGCTACTGTAGCACAAACTGCTGGAAAAGGTTAATGCTGGCTCTGATAGAAAGGAGACACACAGTGCATCACAGCTTGCTGTGTATGGAGCTGCGTAGCTGCAGACCGGTCAGAGAGCCCATGCTGACCCCTGTACACCACCGAAAGCTTCTACACTGGGCACGTGAGCATCAGAACTGGACCATGGAGCAATGGAATAAGGTGGCCTGGTCTGATGAATCACGTTTTCTTTTACATCATGTGGACGGCCGGGTGCGTGACCGTCGCTTACCTGGGGAAGAGATGGCACCAGGATGAACTATGGGAAGAAGGCGAGGCAGCGGAGGCAGTGTGATGCTCTAGGCAATGTTCTGCTGGGAAACCTTGGGTCCTGGCATTCATGTGAATGTTACTTTGACACGTACCACATACCTAAACATTATTGCAGACCAAGTTCACCACCTCATAGCAACGGTATTCCCTAATGGCAGTGGCCTCTTTCAGCAGGATAATGCTCCCTGACACACTGCAAACATTGTTCAGGAACGGTTTGAACATGACAAAGAGTTCAAGGTGTTGAGTTGGCCTCCAAATGGTTGAGCCAATCTAATGCAGTGGTTTTTAATTCTGACAAGGAAATTGTTTTAGTGTGCTATGATTGGTCAGGTAGCTAAAACATATGATGTACAATTTAAAAAATCACGATACTACTGTGATACACAATATATATCACAATCTTTAGGTTTGTGAACAAACAGTGTTGTATTTTCATGTTTAAAAAAAATAAATAATTCAACAGTGTTTTTTTAAACAAAGTTAAAAAATAGAATTATATGATTTTTTTTTTGTTTTTGTTTTTTTTCTCCCACCTTTTTGCAGAGTTCCTCAACTCCCTCCTGGATGCTTTTAAGCTCTCTGGAGCTCGTGCTCTGTGCATCTGATGCAAAGCTGTCAACAAATCAACATTAAATGTCAGCTAACGTTAATCTTATAGGTTCTACATGTCAAAGTAAACAAAAAACAAGTGTTTGAGCTACGTAGAAACAACCAAGCTGGTTTTAGCTGTGGTATAATCTCACCACTATACCAGAGCACTGTTGAATTTTGGATTGTGATTGGTCAGGAGGTGTTGATTAATTTTCTATAATAGCAGCTCTGACAGTAGCGCAGCTACAAATCACAAGGTTATGTTAATGTGCTCATTCTAATTCGTTATCTTTTTTATAGCTGCTGTAACATAAGTGATAAGAGGAACTAACTTGAAAAACTTGAAATGTAAATATAAATGAATATGAAGTATGAAGTGTACATGAAATGTAACTATATATGGTAAAAAGTGTTGTTATTTAATCAGTATAATTGTAATCACTGAAAACATCAGCACCCCATAATTTAATATTTTCCTAAAACAGCACAACATGGAATGTTTTATTCCTCTTATACCACAGTGATTACAATTGTTTTACTGATTAAATAACAACCCTTTTTATTCAGTTCAGGTCCCACTTACAAACTAATAAAAAAAACTAAAAGTAAACATGCAGTACAGGAGAACAGATACAGAAAGGAGCGGCGGTGTCATATGTCAGAGCATCACACGCATTCCTCATGCTGTTAATCCCAAATATGCTACATGCTTGACAAGATGCCACTTGTGGTCACCTGAATATCATCTGCGTACATAAATACCACCAGATTTTTCTTAGTACTGTATGCTCAAGTCAATAAAAACTCCTACCGTTTTGTTATATCTGTTGGAAGTGGGCGGGGTTTAAACTGTTGCTTCTGGGGTGGAGTCGGTGCGGTGGAGAAATCCTCGGTCAGCTCTTTGATTTGCTGTTTCACTCCGACACCTCCGTCAGTTTCTGCGATTGGTGGCACTGGAGAACGAGGCTCGGCACCTCGCGTGACAGGAACTGAAAACGTGGATGAAGATGAGTCCATAAGAAGACTAATCCTCCTCTTTATACCACTTCCTGCTCTTCCCAAAGGCTTTGTATTATGCAGTTCCACAACTTTCTTCCAAAGGCCTCTTTCTGAATCTGTGTGGTCTTTCTCTCTCCTCCTAATGCCTTCTTTTGGGGCAGGTGCCTCTGATGTGTTCTCCCTGCTCTCCCCTGTTGAAGGTTGCCTTTGTGCGATGGACTCGAATTTGGCGGTGAGATCACGTGAAAGAGGTCGCCTGTCCACCCGGTGTGGTGCAGAAGATGTGGTGGAAGATGCAGTGGGGTCTGGCAAGAACATGGCTGACACTGGTCTCGGCCTGGAGCTTCTTGTTTCCTGAGGATGATGAACAACCTCATCACCCTCTTTACACACATCCTCTTCCAAACCAACACTACTGAGGAAACCCATGGATTTTGCCTGAGTGATAGAACCACTAGTTTTGGATCGAGATGACCATTCTGTAGGCTTGGACTGAGACGCCTAAGGTCCCAAACTTGTTCTTCATAATTCCAAAACTTGTTCTTTGTAATTCTTCGGAGATGTTGGCTTGGGTTTGCTTGGTGGCTCTGGTTTGGACAATGACTCCGGTTTGGGTTTGGGCTGAGGTTTGGGAGCAACAATGGGTCGCATCGTGGTATTTCTCTACAGGACAAAAGATTTTGCAGTGAGTCTTGGTTTGGGGCCTGGGACTGGTTTCTTGAGGTCTGAACTGATGATGGATGAATTCTCCACAAGGGTTTTATTACTCGAGTCAGTCAGAGGACTCAAATGCAGACGGCCGGTCATCATCCCAGGCTCAAGCTCCAACTGGGTGCCTTTAACTGCATGTATGCTGACCTGGTGAGAATAAGAAGCAAGAGCAATGTTATCGTTCACACTGACCTTCACGTCGTATTAGTTGGCGAGTCACAGTTATCTGTACAGTGTGGTTCTGATAAGAGGAACATTAAAATGGTGGCTGGCTTGTTGCTGCCAAGCATTTGTGTAATCTATATTTGTTTATTCAAAGGACACGTTTATCTAAAACGAAACACACATCAAAAACAAATTCTCTACAATTTCCTGTTTACACCAATTGCAGTCAATCAGCTGAGATAGGTTTTGTTTTGTACTAAGGCTGTGAGGCTAATGTGGCTAACAAGCAATGGAAGCTTACAGCCTCCAGTTTAGCATTGTTACACCCACCTCAAACCAATTTGATTTACATATTTTATATTTCTAATATAGACTTACTTATACAGCCATTTTATAGAATTCCGGTGTTAATATGCCGAATAATGGCTTTTGAGGAACAGTGCTAAACTAGAGCCTTAACCTTGTAGCTCCAGTTTAAAACCTAAAAAAGCAAGCTTTAAACTTCAGACCGCAAAAAAATGTCTCAACTTTATTTGGCACAATTTTCTTGGGGTCTGAACTGATGATGGACGAATTCTCCACGAGGGTTTTATTACTCGAGTCAGTCAGAGGATTCAAATGCAGACGGCCAGTCGTCACCTGAGAGACACCTGAGAGACAAGAGGAACACATCAGTTTTCTGACGGATCTCAGTTCTAAGGGATCTTAACCCAGCTCAAGCCGAGTGAAAGTCATTTTACCAATTCCCACCCTCACTTGTAACACGAGGGTGGAGGATAGCACATGCTTCCTCTGAGACACATGTCACTGTGATTTGCAGGAGAGAGTGAATATGCTCTTCCTACCCAGAGAGAACGACCAATTTTGCTCTCTTGGCTCCTAATCACAGATGACTCTAGCATGATCAGGATTCAAACTTGTGATCTCACAGCAACAGAGATCTTGGGAGCCAGATCCTTTGGCCGTCTTGGTTGCTCTTTATCTCACTCTTTAAGCTCACTCATTAGGGGGTTGGGCCTGGATTGCATAAAGCTGTTTTTCAGCAGAGACACTTCAATCAATTATCAATAAAGAATCATTTATTTCCACTATGACCAGGTCTTCACTATCATCACATTACACATCATCTTCCCTACTTCCAGTCAACAAGAGTACACCTATTTTGTAAAGAATGACATCTGAGAAATAGAGTTTAAATCTTGGCATTAAAAATAGCAAATAGCAACGGACTAGCCCGTGTAATTAGCTAATCGTGCCTCGCATGCAGTTTCTCGATCCGATGGTAATAACTCACCTGCCTGGCTGTCAACTGTCTGCAGTGGTTCCCTGATTTCTTTGGATGATGTCATATCACAGAGGGGGGGCAGAGTCAGGCTGTAATGAAATAAAGAGAGGAAGAGATGGAGAGGGAGGTCAGATTGTGTCAACGTTTCACGGCTAAGGCTCAAGGGCTCAAATAGCCTCTACAAATACACACACACATCTGTGGACTCCTGCAAACATGCAAATCCAAAGGCACACAAATGGCCCTTCAGCAGCGAGGCTGACCCAGATGTACAGATTACTGCCCAATCCGAAACAGGCAAGTCACAATGTAAATAAGCAGGCAAATCACAGTCACAGAGTAGGCTTGCTTGTTTACTTGGTCATAAAGTCACAAAATTACCAAGTAAACAAGTCACAAAGTAAACAAGCAGGCAAGTCACCAAGTTACCAAGTAAACAAGTCACAAAGTAAACAAGTCACAAAGTAAAAAGTCACAAAGTTACCAAGTAAACAAGTCACAAAGTAACCAAGCAGGCAAGTCACAAAGTTACCAATAAACAAGTCACAAAGTTATCAAGTAAACACACAAAAGAGAGCGAGACATGCACCTCGAGAGAGAGAGCAACTAGCACAGAGCCATGTGCGTGCGTGCATGTGTGTGTGAGATTAAAGAGCTGAAAAGCGAAAGTAAAAAATCAAGCTCCTTTTGAGTTGTTGCAAGCCTGCCTCCAGCTTCTTCATTTCTGCCCGTACTTGGGAGAGTGTCACACTGGTGCCGTGACCCGGATCTGAGGAAGTCATGGAGTCCTCACCGCTGCCCGACATCATCACGTCCCTCGCCAACCTCCACCAGACCCAGCATCAAACCCTCCTCCAGCTGCACCGAGATATGCTCGACACCCAGGCAGCAGCTCAACAGGTGTTACAGGGCCTGGTCCAGCAGGCCGGTATTCCAGCCGTGGGCCCGGCAGCCACCGTGGCCATGCCCCACATTGCTCTTGCCAAGATGGGACCGCAGGATGACCCGGAAGCATTTCTGGAGTTATATGAGCACTCTGCAGTGGCGTGGGACTGGCCCGAGGGTCATTGGGCAGCCCGCCTGTTGCCACTCCTGACAGGCAAAGCCCAACTTGTGGCCGTACCCCAGAACAGTACTATCAGCACTTCCGGTCAATGACCTTCCCCAAGCTCAACCATCCATTTGCATTCACCCAGAAGCTCCAGGACACCTGCCGGAGATGGCTGCTGGCTGAGGGATGCAGCGCCGAGGATGTGATCACCTTGTGGTGCTGGATTGGCTAGGGAGGCGGTGCCGGGCCGTTGACTTCAGCTCCATGTCAAGGGGACATCAAGAACGGGGGGAGCTCTTGGCAGGTATTCCCCTCAGGGATTTCCCCTGGGAGCAGTTTGTCGCCCGACTTCTGGAAGGGACAGTGGAGTGGGTCCAATGCCACTATCCAGTGTTGCTCGACGAGACGGTCCCATTAGCAGAGGACCACGTTGAGGCATATCCGGGGGCAGGTGATCCCATCCCTTCTTCCTCTCTCTCTCTATCTCATTCTCATGCCCCTCTCCCTCTTCCCTATACTTTCCCCTGCTCCCCAGAAACAGGGGCCAATTACCCTGAAACCAGCTGTACCAACTGAACCTCCTTAAACCATAGAGGGAGGCGGTTCCCGTGCCTTTAGCGACAGTTGTTCCAGAGAGGGAGGAGCTAGGACCGGAGGTAAATCTAAAAAAGTAGCTCAATCCACCCCGGTCGCTTATGGAGACCACCTCTCTCTGTCCCAAATCACGGACATTGCAAAAATGCAGGCAGAGTTTTCCAACGTGTTCTCGCCTCTACCTGGTCACACTAATCTCATAGAGCACCACATAGAGACGCATACCCAATGCCTTGCATTGACAAACTGCTCAATCTGTTAGGTGCAGCTTGCTTTTATTCGACACTGGATTTAACAAAGGGATGTTTCCCTTGATTTCAATATCTCACAAAAAAATGGCCTTTTCGAGTCCATTTGGGTTGCACTAATTTGTGACCCTTCATTTTTGGTTGATCGGGGCCACCCAAGACCAGAAAGGAGGTGAGACAGTTTCTGGGGCTGGCTGGCTATTATCGATGGTTTGTACCTAATTATTCGGACATCACCAGCCCACTGACTGCTCTCACTAGGCTTTCACTCAGGTAAAAGCTGCACTCTATGGTGGACTACTCTTGCATTCTCCTGACTTCTCTCTCCCTTTTATTTTGCAGACTGATGCATCGGACAGGGGCTGGGGGTCGTGTTGTCCCAGGTGGTGAAGGCAGAGGAGCACCCTGTGCTGTACATTAGCTGCAAGCTCTCCATGCGAGAGACTAAGTACAGCACAATAGACACTCCTTTCTGGCCATCAAATGGGTGGTCCTCACCATTGGGACATGTTTTCACCCTCTTTTTGGACCACGCCCCACTCCAGTGGCTCCACTCATGAAGGATGCCAACGCGTCAAAAATGCCAAGCCTGCCTCTCATCATTTCTGTCTGAACTTGGGAGAGTGTCACACTCATCATCTGATGTGAACGAACAGCCTGTTGGACATGAGCCAGCAGTAAGTTTGTAACTCAATTTAAAAAAACAACCCATACACCAGACAACACGCTATCAGTTTTAAGCTACAGATCTGTTTTAAGCTGCAAACAGACCAAGTTTTAACTGGATTAAATAAACCTGGATGTTTATTGATTTCAGTTTGAAAGCTGAAACATCATCGTTACTTTGTAAAGCAGAAATGTTTCACTTGCCTGCTGCAGTCTTTAATTTAAATGAATTACATTTTTTGATTAATCCCTTGGAAAAGTTCAGTAACAAAGATATTTCTTCTGCATCGTCCCACCTGTGGTGTTTAGCTCCGCCTTCCTTTCCTTTCCCTCATTTCCTTCGCTGTCACTAGTTTGGTGCTGCTTATCTGTGACTGTTTTGAAATTTTACCTGGGAGAATTTCGCCTCCTGGTGGCCAATGTGTCATATTACATGTAGCTCAGGATCCATATACTACTCCACCTCCTCCTCCTCCTCCTCCTACTCCTCCTGACTGGTGTTTCAGTTAATGCTAGGGCTAGAGATTAATGTTACTTCGCTAAAAGGTAGCTAGATAACTAACATTAACTGCTTGATTACATAGCTAATGTTAGCTAGCTAGCAGACTAATATTAACATTGACATTAACCTTTACATTAACATGGCTAACATTAGTGACGTTAGCTAGCATGTTTGGTGAGACAGCTAACACTAGTATTAGGTGAAAATACATTTTTTAACTTTCCCTGTGTTAGCTAGTTCATGTTAGTTTCAAACTTTTAGTTCAAATCAGCAATTTACTATCATTTTTTTAAGTCAAGGATTAAAACTGAATCTAGAAATGAACTAAATAATATTTAGGAAAATCTTCTTTTGTTTTTTTTTTTTCTAATTAAAAATAAACGTGTGTAAAAAAGATTATAGACGTAAATCACCAAAACAGAAACTGTTCTTTATCAAACGCTGGTTTATTTATTATACAAATATTATGAATAGATTCACCATCAAAGCACAATTATCAGTTTTACACAAAATTTTACAATAAAAACCTACATTATATCAAATATCACCAGAAGATTTAAAAAAAAAACTGACACTGACACTGATCACGACTCCATGCATCATTAAAAAAGGATTTAAAAAATGGATAATTAAGGCACTTCATTAAAAAAAAGAGACTTATATTATATAAAATATGTGCACCGGTACAGAGTTACCACAGCGAGAGAGTTAATGTAGAGGTAATTATTCTCACCGCTCATACCGGTGCTTGGACCCCTAATCATCTGCATACACATGACTAAGACCACAGTGTTTATTTTTTCTCTCAGTTGATTTTTAAGGAAGAAAAGTTAAAGCACATGAGATTCAGGATGAATAAATCCAGACTGTGTGAAATGGAAAAGAAACTGAAACTGTGATCTGATTGGCTGAAACAATAGTACCCAAAAATGTTTCTTAAAAAATTAACATAAAAAATGCATGATCCACATGCTCAGTAATAATATTATTATTCTCAGTGCAATAATGATAATAATAATAATAATAATAATAATAATAATAATAATAATAATAATAATAATGATAATGATAATAATAATAATAATAATAATAATAATAATAATAATAACGGGGCAGGAATGTGTACAGGATGAGGAGAATGAGTCCAGGTCAAGCCGAAGCCTTCGTCTCCCACTCCTGTAAAAAAAATAAAGAAAGTAATAAAACAAAATAAGATTAAAGAATAACACGGGCTTCAGTGTATAATGATATATCAGGATAATAATAATAATAATAATAATAATAATAATAATAATAATAATAATAATAATAATAAAAGGAAAAATAAACATAAAGGAATATTTTATTTTGTGACAATAATTAATGTTAATTTTGGTTTTAAAAAGTTGTGGTGACTTAAAATATCTTTATCATTTATAAAATGTTTGCTGAAGTCGCTTAATTATTTACATTGCAGTTACATTTAGTGAAATGTGTGTAATAATAATAATAATAATAATAATAATAATAATAATAATACAAAGAAGTAAGTAAGTAAATAAATAAACAAATAAACAATAAATAATGATGATGAATAGATGATGATGATGATGATGATGATGATGATCTCTGTATATACAGTACTGTGCAAAAGTTTTAGTCACATGCAAAGAAATGCTGTAGAGCAAAGATGCCTTCAAAATAATGAAATTTAATGTTTCTACATTTAAAAAAATATATAGGGTAAAGAGCAGTAAACAGTAGTAAACGAAACAAAGTCAATATTTGGTGTGACAAAAAAATAAAAATAAAAATAGTCTCCGGTACAATGTGTGCAGTTTTATAAGGAAATGAGCCGGTGAGTTTTATTGAGCATCTTGCAGAACCAGACACAGTTCTTCTGGACACTTTGACTTTCGCACTCGCTTCTTATTTCTGCAGTGAAACCCAGCAGCCTTCATTGTGTTTACTGTCTGAAAAGTGTCTCTTACTGTAATACGCTGCTTTCTTTAATCACATACAAACATTTTTCTGTAACATTTAATTTTGTGCTACAAAACTAATGTTTGGGAATCTAAAATGTTTTTTGTACCGACTGGATAAATGTAGACGTCATAAAATAAAACTATCTATAACAAAGTTTGTACTAAAAAAAAAAAAAAAAAAAATAGGGTGCCTAAAACTTTTGCACAGTACTGTAACTGAGATGAGAAGTGAGGAGAAGAAAAAATAAAACCAAATGAACAGAATCTATGTGAGCGAACCTTCCTCCTGTGAAAGACACGCCCGTGTTCGATGAGCAGAGTGGAGGGAGATCGCCTCAGAGGGAGTTTAGCAGAAGCTGTTCTACGCAGGAGTGGAGTCAGAAACCCTCCCTAGAGAGAGAGAGAGAGAGAGAGAGAGAGAGAGAGAGGGAGAGAGAGAGGGAGAGAGAGAGAGAGAGAGAGAGAGAGAAACTACTTTGGTGAAAGTTTTGGCTGTAGTTTTCCACTGTGAACACTAGATGGCGGTCCAGTCCCTGTTTCTGCCTGAGGAGCTTCAGTGAAATCATGTGTGTGTGTGTGTGTGTGTGTAATACACTGTAATAGAGTGTGTATAAAGGTGCGTTATTACATTATTACTAATTACTGTAATACTAGTTATGTGCTGATAATTAATGTACGATATATCACACTATTCACACAATATCGTTCAAACGACTTATTTTGGACAAATTTAAAGGGATATATTAAATTAAATACAAACGACACTTTTTATTTAATGTTTGTCAGACACGTTAGTTCCCGTTCTCACTTACGTTATAGCAGCTATACACACTCCAGTCAGACAAAAAAAACCTAGCTTGTCGTGTGACGAGAAACCGCAAACAAGCGTAATCTTTACCTCTGACACTGGAGACTCCTTCCATAAATGTTACATAAACGTCTCCTTACTTTAAGAAAACTTCACCACATCGGTGATTGTTTATTATCAGTGTTTCCTCCGCTGTACACGTCCCTGTGAATGAGCTGTTACTATAGAAACGACAGTGATTGACACATTGATTACCGGTGTTCTCTCTGAGCAGAACGGGAGCAGTGACTGTCTGAAGGACGAGCGTTTCACCGGTTTTGCCCCCACGTTGACGAGGTTGACCTCTGACCCCGCTCTCACCGGCATACGTTTTCCTGCGAGGTGCAGCTTCTGCACACCGCGCTCCAACTCACTCATTTTCTTACCTGAAACACACACACACACACACACACACACACACACACACACACACACACACACACACACACACACACACACACACCATAACCCTAACTTTCTGCTACAATTCCACCTTCAAATGTTCCCTGCTGAAAAAAACCTAACAGAAACCCTCATAGAATTTGTACTGGTTTTAATGGTTTTAATGAAAACTGTAATGGTCCCTGTGGGTCTCTACTGGTAATCTGTTGCCTTCTACTGGTGGCACGTTATGTCTAGTGGACACCATTAAGGACCAATAATGGTAATGGATTTAATGGTTAGCTGATGGTTTGTAATGGTGTTTGTAGTGGAAACCATTAGAATTTCTGTGATGGTTTCTATTGGGTTTTTTTTTTTTCAGCAGGGTTGGGAGGACGGGGCTTAGAGGAGGCGGAGTCATACCAAACTGTGCTCAGGGAAAAGAGATTATCTTTCTTTATGTGTGTGGTGTGTGTGTGTGTGTGTGTGTGTGTGTGTGTGTGTGTGTGTGTGTGTGTGTGTGTGTGTGTGTGGTAATGCAGTGCACAGATTCCTCCTGGTTTTGTGGATATTCTCACCCTCTCCCTGTTTCCGTTCACAGAGAGCCTGGAAAGTCGGGGTAGGAATAATGAAGGAATCTGTGTGTGTGTGTGTGTGTGTGTGTGTGTGTGTGTGTGTGTGTGTGTGTGAGAGAGAGAGAGAGAGAGAGAGCGAGAGAGAGAGAGAGTGTACATGCAGCACATTACATCTATCCACTCTGACCAAAACCACAAAAAGCTAATGGCTAGTTTCAAGTCTGGGAGTGTGCAGGAGAAAGAAAACGTGTGTGTGTGTGTTTGTGTGTGTGTGTGTGTGTGTGTGTGTGTGTGTGTGTGTGTGTACTCGCTCTATATCATTATACTACAGCACTACTACTTATGATTTTATGATCACATACAATACTATTAGTAGTTAGAATATCACACTATACTCGTACTAGTTACTATTAAACAAATTATTTTGAAGGCATCTTTGCTCTACAGCATTTCTTTCCATGTGTCTAAAACTTTTGCACAGTGCTGCACTATTATAACGTTCTATTTCTACTTACTATGCTGTATATTATACACTACACTATTACTACATAAGATTACATACTATACCACTACTGCTCAGTATGTATTATTATAACATACGATTTCTACGTCCTACGTCCGATAACGAACGCCGAGTCCATCAGTATAAGCCAGCCTGTTTGAGAATATATTTCTTTTCATTAATATAATTTCGCTCCGGTTTAAAAACAGGACTCACTGCCGCTTCTGAAGATGTCGCAGTTGCTGTAGTCGGCAGAATCTGATGATGGCAGCGATCCTCCGTTTCCACCGACGTGGGATTTCTGAAACTGAAAGAGAAATGTAAGATCTGAGTGTGTGTTCGTATAGCGTGTGAAAGCCAGTGAGGATTTTCCTAAGGCGACAGTTTGATGAAAAACGAAAGAAGAAACGGACAACGACTCTCCACTTAGACTGCGTTACAAAACCGTAAGCTTTAAATGAACATATATTTATTTCCTGATGTTTTAAAATGTTAATAGTGTAACACTATATGCTTCCACTACTCGTCGGCGACGCAGCTCCGGTGCAAAACTTCACAACAATTTTTTAATCGAGCGTCATTTAGCTTTGATTAAACACAGTGAATTCTAGGTGACTGATAATCACACCAACCACACCCTCTCCCCCTTGGGTTCCCCCCCCGCTCTGGACTGTACCATGCGCTCCAGTGAGGCGGTGTTGGAGTAGATGGGAGATCCACGGACCGAACTACAGAGCTGCTGAAAGGGGTCGTCCATGTACGTGTTGGCATTGGGGAGAGTCCGGGTCTTCAGACCGCTGAAGAGAGCAGGAAACATAGAGTTAGGGGGAAAAAACATGGAAACATGTGTGTGTGTGTGTGTGTGTGTGTGTGTGTGTGTGTGTGTGTGTGTGTGTACCTCAGTGACTCATGACTGTTGTGTTGATTTGGAGATATAACATCAGTGGAGCTCCCATCCCGCAGGAGCAGGACCCACTGCTCTTTATCATCAGAACAGCTGGCCTAAACACACACACACACACACACACACACACACATATACAGAGTTTTATACACACTCTACAACATAACATACATGTATTATATCAATTCTTGTTGGATCGGCATGGATTTGGAGGAAACATTGGAGGTGTGTGTGTGTGTGTGTGTGTGTGTGTGTGTGTGTGTGTGTGTGTGTGTGTGTGTGTGTGTGTGTGTGTGTGTATACCTCCAGGACAGCCACCGGGTCTCCGTGCTGTAGGATAGTGATGCGGTGTGTGTGTGTGTGAGTGGTATCGGGTCGAATCTCGCTCCCCCTGAGCTGCACTGTGTACTGCGGCGTCACTTCGCTGCTTTCATCACTGAACAGGTTCAGAACTCCGGCCTCCACTCGACACCACAGAGTCTGCCACTGATAATTCATCAGCACGTTCAGATACCCCGCTACAGCACAGAGAGAGAGAGAGAGAGAGAGAGACAGAGAGAGAGAGAGAGAGAGAGAGAGAGAGAGAGAGAGAGAGAGAGAGAGAGAGAGAGAGAGGGAAGGACGATGAACACACACTGCGCTGCGCATGCAAACAACATCTACACCAAGGTAGGAGTGTGTAATCAAGTGTTAAACATACGATGAATAAACCCCTACGTTTCTGTTGATGGATGGGGTAGAGGGGTGCTAAAACTTTTGTGCAGAGAGCCCTGACCTCAACCCCACTGAACACTTTTGGGATGAACTGGAACTGGAGCCTCCTCATCAGTACCTGACCTCAACCTCACTAATGCCCTTGTAGCTGAATGGACACAAATCCCCACGGCCACGCCCCAAAATCTATAGGATTTGTTTTGGTTCATGTCTTGTCTCCACCCCTGTCTCGTCATTGGTTTATCTTCCTAGTGTGTCATGATTGCTCTCACCAGTTCATAGTCCGTAAACTGTCAATATGGTCTGAAAAGATGGATGGTGAAGTTTATAAAGGTGTGAAATAAATATACCTCTGTGTTTATAATTACTGATCTCGGCGCTGCTGAGAGCAGAAGAAGGAGCAGAGATGATCTCCTCATCCGAATCAGTGTGGAGGACTGAGCTCGACTACAGACAGAGAGGGACACAAGACACAATTAAGAGAAACAAATAATATCAGTAAAGATATTATTATTATTATTATTATTATTATTATTATTATTATTATTATTATTATTATTATTATTACCCTGCAAGAATCCAGTCTTTCACTCTTCAGGATAGAGGAGGAACCCGTGGATTCTGGCTCGCAATATGACGAGCCGCTGAGCTCCTCAATGATCTGAAGACAAGAAATACGGACACACAGGTGAGACACAAGGGCTATATAAGAAACATGTGAGACACACACAGCATACTCTAAATAAGACACATTAATGAGACAGCTGAGACACGGAAATGAGACATACAGTAGATAAGACCTAGCCGAGGCATCCATGGGGCACAAATGAAAACGCAAACGACTGAGACAGAGACGAAAAACACACGAGACACAGATGAGACACTGGCAAGATGCAAACACCCCATAAGACATAACTAAGGTGCATGAGACATAAAGACACATAAGACAGATGAGTCATGAGACATCCATGAGCCATGACTGAGACAGAGAAGATAGAGAAGATAGAGGTGAAAATGACACAGACAAAGACACAAATACAAAATGAGATGCAAATGAGACACACATACTATTTAGATTATACAGCTATGAGACACAAACATGAGCCACAGATGAGACAAAGATGTAAAAGACATACATGAGATACAGCTTAGACACGTGAGACACACACAAATATGTATGAGACACAAATGAGACAAAGGCAAAAAAGTAGACACCCCATAAGTCACAAGTAATACACACGAGACGTACAGACGCGTGAGGCAAATGGCTTACGGGTCATGATTCATTCATGAGCCATGACTGAGACACAAGTGAGACATAGACAAGAAACATACACAAAGACAGACGAGACACAAATGAGATACACATAATATGTACATAATGCAGGTATGAGACACAGGAGACACATATGAGACATAAACGAGACGTAGATGAGACAGTAATGAGGCACCGCTGACAGATGTGTTAGACAAAAGACTCAAGTAAGAAGTTTGCACTCTATACGACACAACAAAGACAAAAACACAAGATACATGAAGCATATCTGAGGCACAAGTAAGACATACACACAAGACAGATGAGACACAAATGAGACATGTAGTATGTTGATGATACAGCCATGCCAGACACACATGAGACACAGAAGACACATAAACTTATGTAGATGAGACATTAATGAGACAAAACCGAGACATAGGAGATACAAAAGAGACAGAGATATGAATATTATACGGATAAAATCAATATGATGCATTCTACGAGACACATCTGAGACAGCTGTGAGACACAGGTTATGTGAGACACATGAGCAGGAGCGTAGTTGTATGTAAGCAGTATCAGACCTTCCTCCATTCCTCAGCCTGGCTGCAACTCTGGAAGCCCAGGATGAGCGTGTCCGATCCGCCCACCACCTTCAGCTCGTGCTGCATCTTCTTACTGTGTTTGGACTTGTACACCACCTGACAGCCCGTCAGCTTCATCTCCAGCAGAGGTTGGAGGTCTTTAGCGCACTTAAAACACTTCAAGTGACAAAAATATATTTATATGCAATAATCTCAAGATACAAATCAAGAGTTCTTCTAGAGGTCCTAATGAGGTGTTAATTCAGTACGTGTTTCCTCCTCACCAGTAAGGAGTCGTGTTTAATAATGAAGAGCTGGCGTGTCCACTGGCCGAGCCACTTCTTCCTCCACAGGAACTCGCAGAGCCGCGATTCAGGGACAGGACGCAGGCAGGGCTGAGAGCCACACTGGATATAGTGAGCTCGGTCCACGGGGACATCCTCCTCTTCCTCACCATACGACTCATAATGACTGCTCTCCGAGTCCAGTTTATCTGAGGGTTACATGAACCTGTCAGTACTTAATTCAGTGCTTAATGAGAGGAGACACGTAAACTAGTCAGTATTTAATGAGATGAGAAAAGTAAACTAGTCAGTACTTAATGAGACGAGACACATAAACTAGTCAGTACTTAATGAGACGAGACACATAAACTAGTCAGTACTTAACGAGACGAGACGGGTAAACTAGTCAGTACTTAATGAGACGAGGCGGGTAAACTAGTCAGTACTTAATGAGATGAGGCGGGTAAACTAGTCAGTACTTAATGAGATGAGACACATAAACTAGTCAGTACTTAATGAGACGAGATGGGTAAACTAGTCAGTACTTAATGAGACGGGACATAAACTAGTCACCACTTAATGAGATGGGATGTAACTAGTCAGCACTTAATGAGACGGGACACATAAACTAGTCAGTACTTAATGAGACAAGACATGTAAACTAGTCAATATTTAACAAGACGAGACACTTAAACTAGTCAGTACTTAACGAGATGAGACACATAAACTAATCAGTACTTGATTCAGTATTTGTCTAGATGTGACAAATAAACCAGTCAGTACTTTATTCAGTATTTAACGGGATGGAACACCCAGACATTTTGTGAATATTCAATAATTATTAATAGAGCTACAGATAAATAAATTATATTACACACTGTGTTTTTTTTTTTTTTGTCTTAATTACTTGTGAAACTTTCTGTGTTATTTCAGGTCACATTAAGCAAATATCCAAGATGTGTTCTGCAAATTTAAGGTACTGAATTTATGTTATTTAATGAATGCGTGTAAATTAAAGTAAACGTTACGTAGATCGACACTGTTTGTACTGATCCGGACTAACCTGTAGATTGACTGGCTGGAAAAAAAGGCTCCGCCTCCTCATAACAGTCCTCATCTTCCTCCAACCTGTATGGAGGCCGTGGGGGAACCACGGGACCCACAGGCTGTGGAAACACACAAGATTTTATGCCATTAAATAAGTTTATTAATAAAGTGAAACCCAAACAGCGCAAAACAACACATATACATTAAGACAATGAGAAAGGTAATGAGAACGGTCTTCTTAAAGACTTGGGTCGACCTCGACCTCGCTTATCCATGATGAGTCACACACAACAACTTCAATGTACACCATTAAATGTCCACAATAACAAGCTGGGAGTTTAAAAAAACATCCTTTCGAGCTTCCAAGCAGCTTAACTGTCTAAGGCGATGCCCTATCGTTGGAAGATCAGGAGTTCAAAGCGTAATTGGTGTTGCTCTCTGGGGGAAGAGGATGGCTTTCCAGAGCGGCACTAACCGTTCATACCATCTGTCAGCTCACATATGCAGAACATGTTGGAGGAATCACATCATAGACTCTGTCCTCCCAAACTGGTAGCTAGCTAGTAGAAATCGGCAGTGGCTAAACTGGGAGGGAAAACAAAAACATCCTTGTGACCATACATGAAGGCTATGGGAAAAACAGCTGTTGGCCGTTAATCAAGTCCGTTCAAGGTCGTCGTATCCGCAACGAACCTGTTGACCTTTCAGAGGTCACCGTTCCAGATGGCGTGTCTACCTCGAGGTCTGTTCTTCTTATCTCGAGTGGTGGAAATTGGTGTTCCACAAGGGGACGGAAGTCTTTTAGGAAGTACCCCCATGTTTGAGAGGTTGGGGAGGAAAAGAGCACCAGACCACTTTGTAACACACACAGCTTAAACACCATACACAAACTTTTCTAGTGTTTGTTTCTCCAAAGAAGGATTCAACCAAGAGTTAACCCTTCTTTTCACATTGTCTATCATAAGCCCGTTCATTTGAGCATCATAACTTTATTTTTTATTTTTTTCAAAATATGCCAGAGAATTCTTGCTTTAGCTTTTCTTAAAATTTGGTCCATGCTTCATCAGAAGTGCTTTCTATGTACCCCCCAGTTTACAATACCTCTTTTACAGACGTGTAAAAGATAAGCTGGTGGTTGCTGGGAGATCCTGGTTTATTACTCACAATGGACCAACATCAACATCTTTTTGAACCAGGAAGTTCCTCTGAGTCGCTGTATAGTAGACGTCTCTGGTACGTCTGTGCTCGCTGGGTCACCTCACTCACGTCTACTCTTTCACACGTGTGATGTAATGTGGACCACGATGCCAACAATACGAGTGACAGAGTTTAAGGGTAATAAAAAAAGGAGACATAAAAAAGGTAGGAGAAATCCAAATGTGAAATCTGAACTTGTGTTAAGTCCAGTACGTATTTGAGGACAGTCTGGTCTTGTCTGAATCATCCAGAAACACTACATATCTTGTTTATTTCTTCGTATCAGGAGGGTTTTTCTGCGGAGGTGATTTTATGACGCTACATTTTTTAAGTGTTTATTCATTCCCTTTTTATCTTCTGCATATTTTCATTCTTGCCATTTAGGGAGGAGTACTGCACGTACTGTACAGTTAGCTCCTCAGATACATATCTGTGGTAAAGAGATCAAAGATCCGTGTGCATTTGTGTCCTATATAATAAAAGAAACAGGAAGGAGAGACGCTTGAACATCCTTGGACAGAAGGATGGAAAGATGGATGAAGCTCTGAGCACAAAAAGAGACAGAAGACAGAGACAGAAAGACGAAAAGATAATTCAAAAAGTCCGAGCCTGTCCGGATGCTTGCTTGCATGTTGGCACGACTTCACCACTGACCTCATCGTCTCTGGAGGTCTGACTCGCGCCATCTGACTTCCTCTCCCCCCGAGTGGGTGTTCTATCACTCCATCACTTTTATCACTCCATCACAACTGCCTCTCAACCCCCCATCACGTAGACAGACATAATTGTCCATGCAAAACGTCCACTTCCTCTCTTCTCGACCAATAGGATTGCAGTTCTCAGCCTTTAAGATGGGCCTCGTGGATAAACACAGCATTTCCTGTCACAGATAAAGTCCCTCCTCTTCGCATTTTTCAAACTTTGTTGAAGCCGTGGAAACTCGATCCAATCCCACACAGGCTAATTACCACAAATTGTAGAAAACAGTGAAGAAATTGACATATTAAACTAAAAACTAAGAACCTTAATCCCAAAACCACAGGAACTCAGGAACTCACACAAACAAACACTTTGGTTTTTTTGGTGTATAAACAACCGAAAAGGCAAAAGAAGCTGTTCGAATGAGAGAGAAAGTTCTGGAAACTTTGTCTTTCAATCATCTGATGAGCTTTATTGGTTCTACCAAATGGTTGGTGTGTCCTTCTTGGAAATCGTTCACCAATGAGGTCACCGTCAAAATATATTTACAAGAAAATTCCATGTGATGTTCACAACATTTGAAATTAAATGACATGGGCAGAACCCATGAGGGTTCAGTTAGCGGTCAATGCTAAGTGTAATTAAGTTGCAGTTTTAGTTACTCAGAGTATTTTCTCAGTGATTTACCAACATATCTGAGGTAAATGTTGATATTCCAGTCGATTTGGTCTCATTTTCACTGTCACTGGGTCTTTGCATCGTCCTTAAATAAGTATGTAAATTATATAAAATAATGTAAAGACTTTAAACTGTGTTTAGTAAAACATTTGCTTCATTCATAAGCTAGCATAAGGTGTGTATCCGGATTTCTTTAACCTATCGTGTTCGAAAGTGAAAATTCACAAGCTGTGTCTTGACACTCTGAGTATTTTCCATAATTCAGTAGAAGTGATGAAGCTCCTCGAATAAATGGTGATATGTTTTCATGATTGAAACCCTAATCCAGTCACAATGCCTCACTAACACCTGTTACCTGAACAAGTAAAAACACTTACAGACCTGTTCTAGAAATTTCCTGGTGTTGGTTTTAATGTTGTCTTGATCCCAAATTGGATTTTCCCAATCCGTTATGACTCATTGATGTGTTGACTCATTACTGATGACTCATTCCACAAATGATTCTTCCCAGCTCCCATCATATCAGTCAGTGTCACCAAGTTGCTGACATATCTGCTCTCGCTTTTGCTCAGATCGGATCTGCCTATCTTGACGGATCATAAGTTACCCATATCTGTTTTTGAACGGTTTCGTTAGGTTCCTCCCAGTTTTGCTGCCCAAATATAAAGTAAATCATTCTCCTGAATACAGTCCCTGCTGCTGCTGTCCTCCATCGCTGGTGAAGACGACAGTGACATTAATAAAATGATATTATTAAAGTGTGGCAGCAAAAAGATTTATGAATTCCGAACTGAGCCTTCTCATTCATGTCGCATGACCACTTATCGGATATGTGTCCAATCTAGGACCACAGGCGAATGTGTCTCAGGTCTGGTCTGACAACATCTGATTTTTGCGTTCACACGGTCCTGAAAAAAAATCGGATCTGTGTCACATTATGGCGGAAAATCGGATTTGCATCACACTCTGGTAATCTGAATTTCTGAAGCTTTGTATCTGATTTCTCTCAAGGTTCTTCTCAGGGAGCTGTTCCTCACCGCTGTCACCTCTGGTTGGTTCATTAGGGATCTAAATCTACATCTGGATTTCTGTAAACCAGTGGTCACCAACCCTGTTCCTGGAGATCTACCTTCCTGAAGACTTTAGCTCCAACCATAATGGTGTCCACCTGACCATCTAATCACCGCCTTAAGAAGTTCTCGGTCAACTAAAACAGGGATTCTGGTTGGAGATGAAACTTGCAGGAAGGTCGATCTCCAGGAACAGGGTTGGTGACCACTGCTGTATAGTTTTCACTTGTGAAGATATTATTTTTTGCAGAATAGAAAACAACCAAGCTAAACTTTTTTTACATAAAGAGCAAGCTACACTGTCTGAAGAGGTCAGGTAATGTTAGCTAGCTGACCATTCGTTAAAACGGTGAAGTAAAAATGCTAGCTAGCTGTTAGCTCCCGTTATGTGTATGATAAGTTAGATTAGCCTTGTAGCTTCTCTACGACTTTGACTACATTTCAATGAAGTGAGGGGGGGGAAAAAAGGAAATCGAATTTTTGGCCAAACTCTACACGCTCTAGTCGTAAGACTTTAATCGATCTTCTTTCCCATAGACACACTCTCATACACTCTCTCACACACACACACACACACACACACACACACTCTCTAACTGTTGTTTATCTGTGGTAGGCCACTTGAAAGGCCTCGGTTATGGGGCAGGGTTTCCCCTCTGACCTCAAGCCCGAGCCTTGGGTGAGACGAACGAGCGAATCCGCAGGGCAGATGGGAAACTCTGAAATGGCTGACCACAACACAGCTCCGGTCCGATCCGCCGCCTTCTAACCTCTGATTGGCCGACCACAACACAGCGCCGGTCCGAGCCGTAAAGCAAAAGCCCACAACACACACACACACACACACACACACACACACACACACACACACACACACACACACTAAAAGCAGGCCTGTCATTACTGCTACAGAACCAGTGTGTCCTAAAATACACACATACAACCAAACGTCCCCGAAAATACACACAGGCTCCGTCTCAAACGCCACAGTCCTGTTCTTACAAGACTCAGCGACAATCAAATAACCAGGTTGTCTTGTTTTCTATAAAGTTTCATCGATCAAATGTTACTTAAAATCTAATCTTTGGATACGTCCCAAATAGCGTCGCCCAAACTACACATTAAAGTCCCACTGTCTGCGTCCCGAACCTTAAAATCAATAGCTACTATTTAAGAAACCTCTAAACATCTAAAATCTGTTCGAACAGGACGTCTTATATCGTTACCCATAATGCACCGAGCTAGCATCTCTGTCGGGTTTTAGCTCGGTGCGTTAATCTTATACGAAACCCAAATCAGCCAGCTAGCTACCAAGCTAGTCATAACTTACTCTTATTTAAATTATCGCTAGCTATTAATTAATAAACAGTTTTAAAAGGACACTAAAGTGTTTCCCTGCGTCATAAATCTGTAATTCATTGATGTAGTCTAGTTTAATTTTTGTCCTGTTAGTGTCACCTGCATTATTACTTACTTTGAGACATAGATTAAGATCTGGAGTATAGCAAATATTCCTTCAGATAAGAAAATAATACAGGTAACACTAACAGGACAAAAACTACACTATACTGTAGTGCACTAATATGGATTGTTGATGTACCATTTTAGAGGCAGCGCAATTATGTTTTTGTCCTATTAGTGCTACCGTAATTTAGTGTACCATACTGTATTGTACCGTACCCTAATTTATTCATGTTTTAAATTCAGAAATTGTTATTTACCCGATTTCTCAATGATCAGGACTTCAAATAATTTCAAAGTAAGAGCACTTCTATCAAACAGTTTGTGACACACCCAGCGTCCCCTAAAATACACATCACAGTCTTTCAGTGGCGGCGTCTTTAAATCCACATCACAGCACACGAAAGAGTGTCCCCTAAAATACCACCACATCACTAGTACACACTACACTGTCTCCTAACACACCCACACAAACACAAACTATATATACGTACACACAACACACCATGTATAAATTATACAGTATATATATATATATAGTAGCATACACATTACATTCTTCAGAGCTCATTCAAAGAAACATGATTAATACACACATGCTGATTGGTTATATCCTCAAAATCATCACTACCCCTGAGTGGAGGTCCCCTAAATAGGGAGCATGTTTGCGAAGAGATCCACAAGGCCACACAAAGGCCACACCTCCTTCACTGAGACTGACACACAAAAGCCACACCTCCTTCACTGAATCTGATAACCAGAGGCCACACCTCCTTCTCTGAAACTGAAACATAAAAGCCACACCTCCTTCACTGAAACTGTTACACAGAGGCCACACTTCCTTCTCTGAAACTGATACACAGAGGACACACCTCCTTCATTGAAACTGTTACACAGAGACCACACCTCCTTCTCTGAAACTGATAACCAGAGGCCACACCTTCTTCTCTGAAACTGATACACAGAGGACACACCTCCTTCATTGAAACTGTTACACAGAGGCCACACCTCCTTCTCTGAAACTGATACACAGAGGACACACCTCCTTCATTGAAACTCTTACACAGAGACCACACCTCCTTCTCTGAAACTGATAACCAGAGGCCACACCTCCTTCTCTGAAACTGATACACAGAGGACACACCTCCTTCTCTGAAACTGATACACAGAGGACACACCTCCTTCATTGAAACTGTTACACAGAGACCACACCTCCTTCTCTGAAACTGATAACCAGAGGCCACACCTCCTTCTCTGAAACTGATACACAGAGGACACACCTCCTTCATTGAAACTGTTACACAGAGACCACACCTCCTTCTCTGAAACTGATAACCAGAGGCCACACCTCCTTCTCTGAAACTGATACACAGAGGACACACCTCCTTCATTGAAACTGTTACACAGAGGCCACACCTCCTTCTCTGAAACTGATAACCTGAGGCCACACCTCCTTCACTGAAACTGACACACTGAGGCCACACCTCCTTCACTGAAACTGACACACTGAGGCCACACCTCCTTCACTGAAACTGATACACAAAAGCCACACCTCCTTCACTGTGACATACACAGAGGCCACACGTCCTTCTCTGAAACTGATAACCTGAAGCCACACCTCCTTCACTGACACTGACACACTGAGGCCACACCTCCTTCACTGAAACTGATATCCAGAGGCCACACTGATACACTGAGGCCACACCCCCATCACTGAGACTGAGGCTAAGGGAAACTCATTTAATAATGTTTCTAAATAATAAACACTAGTAATAAAGACATGTGAGTGTGGTCTTTAACTTTATCAACGGTCTCAGAGGTTAAAAGTGTGTAAGGTCTAAAAATAAACACACTTTTAAATTTGGCCCAGAAGGTTCTCTTCCCGTCCCGTGTAACGTGTTCTTGTTGTGCTGTTCCTCGCTGAATTCGAGCGTAGAGAGAGCGTGGAATGTTCCGTGATAAAGGTGCTTATTGTTGAGCCGAATCCCGACGGTGACACAATAACGCAACGATTCAGCCAAATTCCACAATAACACATTTCTGACATTTCTGACTGACTGAAAAACGCCTCCGATTAGCCGCAGCGCTGTTTTGGAAAGGTACCGAGTATGAGGCAAGGAGGCCGACGGATGAAATGTTGTGCTGTGAGACGGCGTCTGGCACGGAGCCTCGAAAAATCCTCTCATGACAAATCTTTCATTCCCTGAACGCTAAAACACACTACGGTTAGGGTTTATAGCCCAAGTGCGCTAGTGCAGTGTGCGTCCCTCAACTATCGGGTGACAACGTGTAGAAATTCACGGTATGATAAACATCCAAGCTAATTTTTACGGCGAAGTAAAATAATCCGCTCTCAAGTTTCACTTTTATAAACGTCAACGAGATCATTTTACAAATTATTTAATAACATCTTGGACATCGAAGATCATATTTATTTGTATTTTATAATAGACGGCGATGCGTCTGCTAGCTAATTGCGTACCTAGCTTGGTTAGTTGCTATGCGTAAACGCAAAGTTTACGATCATAATTGTGCAAAATTTTGAACCAGGAGGAAATTCATTGGTTCAAAGAGCCAGTGGGTGGAGCTTTTTTTTTTTTTTTTCCTTTTTCCTAAACATCACATACATCCCCTAACTAGTCACAACTTAGTTTGCTAGTTTGACTGTACGGCAAAATTTGTGTTCTTTTTCTATACATGCTGTTAAGCTAACTCAATTAGCTTGACCTGTAACATTTGCTTGTTATATAGTTAGGTAGTTAGATGGCTAGTTAATGTTAACTGTATTATATGTTTTCTTAATAATTTGCATGTTATTAGTTGTTTAGTAGTTTGGTTAGATTTGAAAATTACCCAGTAGCTCAATTAGCTTGATCACTAGCATAAGATCAGTAGATCAGTGTTTATTTAGTGTTAAATAAAAACAGATGACTAGCATGTTTGTTAGTACTTAACGAGTAGTGTTTAAATAAAAAAAGAAATACTATAAAATACTATATTATGATTAAATTGTTGGCTAGCTAGGTAGGTAGGTGGGTATGTTTTGTTGACTAGAACTTTTCTTAACAGCTAGCATGTTACTAGTTATTTAGTTATGCTAGGTAGCTAGGCGACTAGTGTTAGCTGGAAACTTTACTGATAACTAGCATGTTTGTTAGTTCTTCAGTAGTTACACAGAAAGTTAGCTAGCTCCATATAGTAGGCCTGTATACAATTCATTTTCACTGCTAACATTAAGCAGTTAGCTAGTTGGTAAATGCTAGCTAATAACGATTTGCTGTTAGCCTAAATATTTTGAAGTGTGTCAGATGTTTAAGAATGGATTCGTTGCTGTTCGTTGGAGTGCTAATAAAGTTAATAAATTCGACGGGATGGGACTCACCGCGCTGCGAAGCCACTCAGAGTGCGGATTTTCGGCTGAACCCGGATCAGTAGCCGAGTTTCGTCTGAGGTCGTTAGCTGGGCCTCCAGAGGGACAGTTCATGATCATGTACTCTGCATCTTCCACTACTGAAACACACACACACACACACACACACACTTCTTTAATTAGGCTATTACATTAGTAAGTTGGTTAGATAGCTAACTTCCTGATGTGTGGTTTGGGTTTAGAGAATTTCCAGAATGACCTTTGGGGAAAAAATCTCGCTAGCTAGGCTAAATATGAAGTAAAGAATATGTATATCAAACCCGCCACCTCTCATCATTTAAGCCCACCGCTGTTTAGAGTTTGATTAAACTTTGATTGTTTACATGGTAATTTGTACTCAGGATAACAGTTTATTCTTACGTTTTTGTAAACACACGTCTTTATTATACATTTGTGTATGACGTTATGTATAGAAACGTACAATCTCTGAAAAAAAGACCATAGCAGAGACCCACCTACCCTTCCATGCCTTGAGAAACAATCCGCAGACCTTAATATTAAAAACATTCACCTTTTACACAAGTCATTTTCTCAGTCGTGAAACACGTGCACAGTGTCCATGTTTGGCGATGCTGATCCACGGTTTCACGTCCAGGCAGTGAGTCACGCTCTTCTCCTCTCACGGGGAGACGACTCGCCAAATCCGCGTTCAATTGCTTTTATTTGGCGCTCGAATTCAAATGACATGCCTCAGGAATGACTGAACGTCTTCTCCAACATTTTTGTTTTTCAGGAAGCCAACTCTGACTCACACACTGCCACTAAAATCCCCGGTATTAGACTCGGGTTTGAGGAGAAGCCAGACTTTGATTTCAGTGCCGTCACCAATCACAAACAGGCTTCTCAGGTTAGATATAAATCAAACACATGCGGTACCGTAATCCACTGATAATTGATATCCTTGATAGTGAAATTAAATAAAATTAAACATGTGCCTCAAAACATATCAACAGCTTCTTCTGGTTTTGCTCAGTAATGTCTCTGAATTCTGGAATTAAATCAATAAATTATACAAGAGCTTTTTGGCTCAAAATGATATTTTTGCACTCGGTGGCTGCTCCATGTAGCGGAAGGGGCGGAGCCATTAAGGCCGCTGTGGACTGATTATTTTTTAAATGGCCGTCACACTAAGCTAAAAAAGCAAAATGTAAAAAAAATTGTAGACATGTTAGACTGTAACATTAGTGTGTTTTGGTGTAGGCTGTTCTGGCAGCTCTGTGATATGAGGTACTGCACACAAAATGTTAGCAAAATGTTTTAGCAAGTCTGCTGCAGTTTGAATTTTTAAAAATGGCCGACGCACTAAGCTAATAAAGCAAGTTTATGGCAGCCATATTGGATTGTAAAATGAGAGAGAGTTCCTGTGAAGGCTGTTCTGGCAGCTCAATGACACGAGGTACCACACAGAAAAAGTGTAGTAAATTGTTAGCAAAAATGTTATCGAGGCTACTGCAATTCAAATTTTTCAAAATGGCTGACACTAAGCTAAAAAAAAAACGGTTATGGTGGCCATATTGGATTGTAAAATCCAATGGAGTTCCTGTGGAGGCTGTTCTGGCAGCTCAGTGACACGAGGTACCATACGGGAAAAGGTTAGCAAAAATGTTAGCAAGTCTGCTGCGGTTAGAATTTTTTAAAAATGCCTGACACACCATTAAAAAAACAAAAGGGTCATGGCGTATCATTTACATTTACATTTGGCGGCCATATTGGATTGTAAAATGGACAGTTTTTTTTCCTGTGGAGGCTGTTCTGCCAGTTCAATGTCATGAGGAACCACACACAAAAAATGCTAGCAAAGTATTAGCAAAATGTTACCACAAATGTTAGCAACATTTAACCAAGACTGCTGCGGTTTAAAATTTTCAAAATGGCCGACGCAGTAAGCTAATAAGGCAAGTTTATGGTAGCCATATTGGATCGTAAAATGAGAGAGTTCCTGTGAAGGTTGTTCTGCCAGCTCAATGAGGTATGAGGTTAAATGTTAGCACAAATGTTAGCATGCCCGCTGCGGGTTGAAATTTTAAAAATGGCCCGAAACTAAAAAAGCAGAATGGTTATGGCGGCCATATTGGATTGGAAAAAGAGTGAGTTCCTGCAGAGGATGTCCTGGCAGCTCAGTGATGTAAAATGTTAGCACAATGCTAGCAGGATGTCTAAATGTACTAAACAAACGTACTAAAGAGTCAAGTACTCAGTGTACGAATATAGTGGATAGTACATGATTTGAGACACAGCCATTGTGTTATTATTATTATTATTATTATTATTATTATTATTCCTACATAAAGATTTAGCTGCTCAAATCATTAGAAAGAAGGACGTTATATCCCCATCTATTTTTGTTTATACATCGTAAACTTTGTGCCTTTAGTGTGTATAAACTCTATTCATGCCACTATACCCTCAATTCTGAAACTATTAATAAACCCAGCTTTAAAAGTTGAGAACTTTCCGGAAGCTGCAGCTGATCAGATAATTGGAGTGTGAGATGTGTCCTGCGTGACCCCTGCGTGACCCCCACGTGACCCCTACATGACCCCTACGTGACACACACTTGACACAGACTCTTTACAGAGAACTTCAGACTCTTTTAAAAGCAATGTTTTGCAACATAAAGAACCCTCTTTCACTGTTATACAGTATTTTATTTTTTTTAAAAATGAATAAATAAAAATGAAAACTAAAGAAGAAAAACTCAAACATGTTTTAAAAGTCTTTCTATGTGATTAAAGATGATGGAAACACACTGTGTGGAATACATGACGTTGCCGTGGGTGTGTTCCACTCTCTCCACGTGTTCGGACGGCGCCGTTTGATGACATCATCTTATTGCTCCAATTCAGGATATCGATCAGAACGAAGGAAGAGTTCGTGGAAACATTAAACATTTCTTCTGATGACTTTTTATTTGTTTGTTTGTTTGTTTATTAAAGAAACTTTCTCGTTTGTTATTCCTGTGTTCGGTTAGTTGTTTATTTTTTATTATTTTATATTGTCCTCTACAGCATTACTGCAGTACAATACACTACGTAAACACACAGTGACAGTGGAAACAAGTTTAAATAATGTCTAGAACGTCAACATTTACCTCAGATGTGTTGGTAAATTGAAGATAAAAGACTCCAAATGATTAAAATTATGCTGTAATTATACTTAGCGTCAATCGCTAACAGAACTTTCATGGTTTCTGGCATACTGAGGAACAGCGACATTGTGGAACATCTCATGAACCTCCTGAAAATTCGACTTGTGAAGCCAAACAAAGTTATTTGAGTCAAATCTTCTCAGGAAACACAACAAGACTGAACCGTAGCTTAACTCCAGCAACTACACTGTTTTATTTTTTAGGTT
>CM042549.1:937500-945000 GCA_023630585.1 Cranoglanis bouderius
GAATTCTGGACTGTGATTGGTCAGAAGGTGTTGATTAGTTTTCTATAACAGCAGCTCAGGTTTATATTACCGCTCTCGTTATCGTTTCTATAGCAACCGTAACTCGTTCACAGGGACTTTTAGAAGTCGTTCTGTAATTGCTGGCAGATTGCTGTGGTGTAAGAGGAATAAAACACTAAATGTCAGAATATTCCAGGTTTAGAATCACGAGGCTTTTCCGAGACTCCATATGAGACGCTACGAGGAGACGTGAGACGCAACACATGCCGACCCATAATGCACCGGGATTACTCACAATCCCTCGGTGAGACGCAGCGGCTGCTTTAAGAACAGCTGAGACTGAAACACGACACTCAGCCCCAAACCCCGCGGGATTCTGGGAAATTAATACCAGGACACGTGCAGACATTACATTTTATTATTATTATTATTATTATTATTATTATTATTATTATTATTATTATTATTATTATCTGTCATTCTATAATCAGCATCATCATTAACATCCAGTTATAACAATGTTATATAGGGGTTATAGTGATTACATAGATGTGTTTAGGTCCCTTGTACATGACAACGTTTCTCTCTCTCTCACACACACACACACACACACACACACACACACACACACAATCTTGTTGGTATGTCCTAAACAAATCGGTTTTATTTATATTTATTTAAATATGAAATAAATGTGAAAAGTAAAAGAAATCATACGAATAATACGTTATAAATACTTTTAAAATATTAAAAATGTAAAATAAAACATATATCAATAAATAAATAGATAAATAAATAAACAAACGAATAAAGGCGGTAGGTATGACAATTTAATTTACAAAAAAAAAAAAAACATAAATGATATTAAATAAATATGAAATCAATTAAATAAATACAATCCTTTATGTGAGACTAAACCCGCGTTACTAATCAGACGTGAGAATTAACTGAGTAATGCACGTGTGTGTGTGCGTGTGCGTGTGTGTGTGTGTGTGTGTGTGTGTGTGTGTGTGTGTGTGAGGGCCTCTTTACAACAGCTGCTTGTTCGCTCTCACACAAGCCCATTCAGCGGCGGCTATCAGTAGCCGCTAACACAAATAAGCTCCAGACCCCCGACTCTCCTGAGACTCCAGGCTGATCTCCACAAGCGTGCGCAACTTCACGAGGAAACCGCATGTAAGCAAAGAGTGGAATTATTTTGTAAAATCACCGCACGGCCGCGACCCTCAGAAGACGTCCAGTGTCCCGGTTAAACAGTTTCCCAAAAGGAAACAAATCGTTAAAATCCTGGTTACAGAAATCAGAGAGGAATTTTACCGAGAGTTTAGGCCACGCCTCCTAGCTCCGCCCTGATAACCAGCGCTACGATACATTTCGCGATATTCGACCACATTGCTATCGAATCGACACCTCCGCTCGGGTAAATTCTTAACTTTAACTTAAAAGTTAAACTTCCATTCTGTTCAGCATGAAATCAACTGATACATCATCACCATAATATCATTAAACCCTCATCAGATCTTCACTAATATCCTGATATTAAAATATAAAGTGTCATACGGACACCTGCCTTCATCGGGACCAGGTTTACTGGCTAGTCATGTACTTTGCTGAACATTTTACCATATCATCAGGAACAATTTGACCCTGTAGGAACTTTTGTCGGCCATTTTGTTCCCGGCTTTCATGTTGCGTCTGGTCCGGTGAAGGGGATTATGGGATCGTCTCCTGCGTAAAGGACACATCTGATACTCCTTCACATTTGTCCAAATTATAGAAGACAGCTGGTCTTATGCTTATGGAACAGACACCGATGCTCACTACACCCTACCTAGGGACCCTACTTCCAAATGAAACACTAGGCTAGTGCCATTTCAGGTGTCAGTTCTAAGCAATATTGTTGCAGTGGATATCGCAAACTCCGATGTGTTTTATTCCTCTTGTACAACCACGTTAATGTTAATGGATCAATAAACAACACGTCGTACTTTTTATCCGTTTATAGTTACATTTAATGTCTTGTGAAACAAGTTCACGCTTATGTTATAGCAGCTGTAAGCAACAACCACAACAAAAACGCAGCTTGTCACGTTACTTCCTCTGACACTGGAGACTCCTTCCATAAATGTCACAAAAACTTCGCATCGACAATTTTTCATCCGTTTATTATCAGTGGAGCGTCTGAACGAGTTACGGTTGCTATAGAGACGATAACGTGTCAGAACGAGAGCTTTAATATAAACCTGCGCTGCTGTTATAGGAAACTAATCAACACCTTCTGACCAATCACAAGCCAGAATCCAGTGGATGATCAATGCAAAACATAAAAACATAAAAATATTGCGATGTGTGTGTGTGTGTGTGTGTGTGTGTGTGTGTGTGTGTGAGTGAGTGTGTGTGTGATGACTCTGAATGTGTTAGATTAAGAAAATGTATAAATGTTATATATATGTGTTATATGAGTGATTATAAACTCCAGACTGTGATGTGTTGTGTTTATTCCTGATGAATGAATGGACCAGATGAAAGTCATTGTGTGTGTGTGTGTGTGTGTGTGTGTGTGTGTGTGTGTGTGTGTGTGTGTGTGTGTGCTGTAAATTGATTCAGATTAAAAGTCTTACCTTTTTGTTTGTCCATCTCTGGGGAAAAATAAAGAAAGAAATAAATAGGAAGTTGTCTAAAATCCCCCAGTGAGACCCCTCTGTCCCCTTCCTCTGTTCATCCCTCCATTCCTGGATGGACTGATACCAAATCACAACAGCAGCAGCATTTAAGAAACAAACAAAAAAAAGAAGAAGACTTCAGAGCACACTGTCTACAACTAGTGCACTTTTCCTCTTCTCCAACTCTGACTTTCCAGCTCTCTCTCTCTCTCTCTCTCTCTCTCTCTCTCTCTCTTTAACTTCACAACAGACTCCCCTTCACAAATCCACTCCCAAACCAACACCTAGGGCACTATGTAGGGTGCCTGAGTCACTATTTACATGCAGACAGAGTGACCCTGTGTAGGTTGTGTAGGCAGTAAAGAGCATTTGGCATTGGGGGCTGTAGTAAATCTGTGCCAGCTGCTCACAAAGAGGCTCCGACACCGCCACCTGCTGGAGGAAACCGGAAACGGAAATAGTATTCACTTCAATTACACTAGGTTTAAAAAAATAAATAAATAAATTTTTAAAAAGCAAAAAAGTGATTATGGTATTTTGTCGCTTTTACATATTACACATAATGTCCATATGTTATTACACTAAAATATACTTATTTCTATTTAATATGTTTACGTTTAACATAAACACACCTGTTTACTTTTTATTAAACTTAAGTGGGAATTCTGCCCTTAACGTAAATACGGTAATTTGTTGTTGTTTACAGCTAGTCTGTGTAATATAACTGGTACAGATGCGAACGTGGACGTGACATGTGTCTCCTAAAATGAATAATCTCTTCAGCTTTAGCTAAAAAAATAAACCATGAATAAAGGAACGAAGGAAACTCTTAAGTGAACTCGTCTTTCCTCGTGTCTCCTCAGGAGAAAACGAGCGTGTAAACAACAGGAAGCCGTGTTAGCTAAAAGTTACTACTGAACCAGGAAGTCATTTATCTTTTAAAGGTGAAAAACAACAACAACAACAACAACAACGATCCTGTCATGTTAGCTTATGCTAGTCAGCTAGTTAGTGTTTTAAAAGTGTGAACATAACATAAAATTTTACTTAAAATAAGACAAAAATTCTTGTCAGGATTACATTTCTGTCTAGCTTAGCTTTGTTAGCTGCCTTCGAGACTTTAACGGTGGTGTGCAGTTATGTTAAACGCTAATTCTGAAGTTTGCTAGTTTAGCTAGCTACTGTTAGAGGCACAATATATCGACCCATTAGCTAGCATTAGTGCTGACTTTTGACTTTTCATGGATTTAACTAAAATTCCTGCTAGATTTCCAAAAGATTAACCGATTTTAAGTGATTTAAACGTCACCCTGCTGAAGAAGAAGAAGAAGAAGAAGAAAAAAAACAGTAGAAACCCTCATAGAATTTGTAATGGTTTTAATGGTTATAATGGGAATTGTTTTGGTTTTAATGGAAACTGTAATGGTCCCTGTGGGTCTCCACTGGTAATTTGTTGCCTTCTGTTGTCTTATGTCTAGTGGATACCATTAAGGACCGATAATGGTAATGGTTTTAATGGTTAGCTGATGGTTTGTGATGGTAGTTGTAGTGGAAACCATTAGAAATTCTGTGATGGTTTATATTGGGGGGTGGGGGGGGGGGGTTTCCAGCAGGGTACAGTATAATCGGTATATAAAATCGCAGTCTCATCGACAATCATTCGGTTCGTAGCTGATGGGTAGAGTTTCACATTAGTTATGCGTTAAATTTACACAAACTCTGGGGCGAAATGTAGAATACAAACATTCCTCCAAGCTCACTAGATTTTCATGAACAACACATTTCCTGTGAGTGAATAACTGTGCAATAAATATCATAGTGAAATAAATAAATAAATAAATAAATAAATAAGTAGGTGACACACAAAGGGATGCGGTAAAACCCAAAACTTTTATTCAACATAAAATCCAAAGTGTTTAACAGTTCACTAAAGTAAATCAGGATAACAAAACTCCTAATTATGAGAAAAATAACAAAACAATAATCACATCTCAGTCGTAACAAAGGAACCAGTCGATATTTATTTCTGTTATTTTCATTCAGTGCTTTGAGATAAAGAGAAAGAGATGAAGAGGTGGTGTTTCTGTACGTGACGTATGACACGGTTCAGTGTGTAAGTGCTTGTGATCTGTAATCGTGTGTTAATTTCACGTCAAAGTCTTCTCTTTTTCCCGCTAAACTCATTCCGAACTGCTGAAGTCGTCACACATTTCGATTATAAATGTTAATTATATCTGAAT
Source organism: Cranoglanis bouderius (assembly GCA_023630585.1). Taxonomy (NCBI): domain Eukaryota; kingdom Metazoa; phylum Chordata; class Actinopteri; order Siluriformes; family Cranoglanididae; genus Cranoglanis; species Cranoglanis bouderius. Next base: position 942,404 of record CM042549.1, read on the forward strand.
GTTGATAATATTTACACTCCAGGATGTGACTTCACGTGTTTGTAAAGTCCCGCCCCCTGAAATCCGATCGGCCGTCTGTCATCGTGACAGACATCGTTTCCTTCTGAACTCGAAAATGCTAATCTGTGTCATTAGCGTTGTCGCTAGCGGAAAAAGTAGTGCCTTCTACGAGTTTCACGTGGAATGTCTCGAGTGTTGTTTTCCTGTCTTCTGGTTTAATCTTCGTAGAGATCGGAAGAGAGGCTGTGTTTCGATACGGCGTTTAACAGACGTTAGTCGACTTTCCCCAGACGACCCGAACGTCCACCTGGCTTGTCCTTGATTTGTTAAAAGGTAAAATTCCAGTGTTTCCGACGGCAACCTCCCAAAAGGAAGGGTTCGGTGCTAATACCACTAACGGTACACAAATCATTATTACGTCATGCTAAATGGTAGCTCGAACTTTTTTTTATACTGTCACCCGTGTTAGCATTTTCGCTAAAGGCATCTGGTATCACATGGATCCAGCCAAGGGGAAGTCCACAAGGGAACGTTAGAAACAGTATTGGAGCAAGCCCAAGAGAACCCTAGCTGCACATCATTTGGTCACTGGAGCAATAATGAAAATATATATATATATATTAAAAAACCTTTCCAATATGAAACACTCCAAAATAAGAGCACATAGGCTTATCTAAGCAGGAAATGAACTAGCAGGCCAAAATCAAATCATTAAATTCATCTAAAATCCCATCAATCTTCATTTGATCCACCTTACTTTCAGAGATATTTTGTGGAACATTTCCAGTTAGCTACTTCCTGTTTCGTTTTTTTTTTTTGTTGTTGTTGTTTTTTTTATCCCTCTCAGCAGCTAACACTAGGGATACTATTATTAGCAGCAAACATAGTTTGCTAGTTTAGCTAGCTACTGTTACAAGGCAGATGTAGTAATATCGTGACCCATTAGCTAACATTAGCGGTGATTTTTGATCTTACACGGATTTATCTTTGTTAGAATTTCCTCTCAAGTTCGCGCTGAACATGACGTAAAATCCTTCTCAGGATTCCGGTCTAGCTAGCTAATCCGTCTAGCTAACGTTAGACGGGAGTTCGTTTGAAGATTTCATGGATTTAAATAAAATTCACGTTAGAATTCCTGTCGTTAGCTCATGCTAGTCATCTTGCTAACATTTGCGGCTGTTTTATGATCTCAGTAAAATTCCTCTCAGGTTAGCTCATAACGTTATTTTTAAAGCCAGTTCTCAGAAGACCATGATGAATATTAGCTACATCCACTGATAACAGTAGCTAGCTAAACTAGCAAACTATGTATGTTGCACATTTGGGATTAGCAGTTAATGTTCATTCAGATGTTACTGCCTCGCGTTAAATGCTAGCTCTTCCACAAAAAGGAAGTGTGGAATGTTACCTACATTTCCTGCGTTTTAAAATAAGGTGGACGGAACGAGGACGTTGTTAAAACTCTCCATCTGTCCCTAAATAACTAAATATGAGGATCTAACCAAATGGTAAAGGTGCTTAATAATGCATTAGCAGCAAAATGAGGGGAGAAGTGAGAGAGAGAGAGAGAGAGAGAGAGAGAGAGAGAGAGGGATGGAGCAGTGTGATCAATACACTCCGAGTTAAGAACGGAGACGATATCGATCGCACGCTCGTCTTACAATCTATCATCGTGTTAAGCGGATACATTTTTACATCTTCACTCTGATTGGCTAATACAGCTCTCTGTGGGTGGAAACTCCATATCTATTACTGGAGTGTAGTAAAAACAGGAAGCTAGGCGTGTACCGATTATGTTTGTCATTATAATCACGATTTAATGATGGTTTTTTATTATTATTATTATTATTATTATTATTAGTGTGTGTAGCTACACTAGCTTGAGGATTGATGGAATTTAAAATTATTCCATTAATGCCAGAAAAACACAACGTCATGGCTTCCTGTTTCTAAAAATAGCACTAACCCTGACTTAACTAAAAGATTTAACTAAAAGTGACGTGAAGTTGACTTAAGCCACGCCTCTTCCGTGTTTAAGCTGCGTTCACGCCATGTCGTAATTACCGTACTCTCGGAGAACTCCTAATTACAACTTGTAAACTAGGAATTTTCTGAGAGCTCCGACTTGGACCACCTGACCGCTGCTGCGACGTCATGCGGAAACACTCAAAATGGCGGCGGTAAAATGTAGCCAAGTAGTTAATCTCTTAATATTTCTGTGCAATAATTCGTATAACTGACAGTTTAATTTAGCGAGCACAGAGTTGGATAACCATCTAATGTCGCTGAATTCCAAGTCTGAGGACGTGAACAGCTCCGAGTTGAACGTCGTCTAGTAATCACGGTAATTCCGACACGGCGTGAACGCAGCCTTAATCGCTGGCTCTTAATCAACTATGATTGTTTCTAGCTGCGAGCTGTCTCTGATTGGCCGCCAGTTAAACGTTAACTGTACGACAAGCCACTTATATCTCCTGGGGGCGTGTAGCTACCGCTACTGTCGCTTGTGGGCGTGGCTTGTCCGTGTTAAGAACTAAAGTTGCGAGAGGCGGAACTGAAGAAACGCTCCACGGGATTGTCTCGAGAAATGATTCGAG
>CM042549.1:950000-952500 GCA_023630585.1 Cranoglanis bouderius
AGAAAGAGGGATAAAAGAGAGTGATAATGATGGACAGAGCGAGGTGTATTAGTTAAAGTAATGATTGAGGACGTTACTCTGTTACTCACCACTATAGTGACGGCTGAAGCTCCCGGCACGGCCCCCCCTCGCAGAGAACACACACTTCCTGGAGAGGTGCGGGCCCGCTGCTGCTTCACCACACACACACACACACACACACACACGCACACACACACACACGCGCAATATATAAGCTTTCTGAATATATATTGCATATATGTTGTGTATCTCATTGACAAACGTACATGAGCTGCAACACCTTCGCCGCCCACACTACTGCGTCTCACACTCGGTAACCATAGTAACAGAAACTCTGAGCACAGCTACAGCGTTATCAGTAAGGACCGGCCGTTATTAAAGCAAACAGATGCTGAAAAGTTTTTGCTGGCTCCCTAATGAATATAATTAACTCTTACTCCAGATTTTATTTCACATCAATGAGCTCAAAGCCTTTTACCGTGTTAGAAAGCGAGGGCGGGAAAATCGAGTCGAAACGGGAGCACCGGCCGAATTACTAATGTGAAATGTGTGAAGGGGGCGGGGCTTCCAGAGTTCAGAACAGCAACAGATTCATGTGTCGACTGGATTTTGGTTTTAATTAGGGGAACTCTTTTGAGTGATAATACTCCAACACCCCAACACCATCCCCACCCTAACACCATCCCCACCCCAACGCCATCCCCACCCCAACGCCATCCTCACCCCAACACCATCCCCACCCCAACACCATCCCCACCCCAGCAACATCCCCACCCCAACATCATCCCCACCCCAACACCATCCCCACCCCAACGCCATCCCCAACCTAACACCATCCCCACCCCAACACCATCCCCACCCCAACACCATCCCCACCTTAACACCATCCCCACCGCAACACCATCCCCACCCCAACACCATCCTTACCCCAACGTCATCCCCAACCTAACACCTTCCCCACCCCAACACCATCCCCATCCTAACACCATCCCCACCATAACACCATCCCCACCCCAACACCATCCCCACCCCAACGCCATCCTCACCCCAACACCACCCCCAATCTAACACCATCCCCACCCCAACACCATCCCCACCCCAACACCATCCTCACCCCAACACCATCCCCACCCCAACGTCATCCCAACCCTAACACCATCCCCACCCCAACGCCATCCTTACCCCAATGCCATCCCCACCCTAACACCATCCCTACCCCAGCACCATCCCCACCCTAACACAATCCCCACCCCAACACCATCCCCACCCCAGCACCATCCCTACCGCAACACCATCCCCACCCCAACACCATCCTTACCCTAACGTCATCCCCAGCCTAACACCTTCCCCACCCCAACACCATCCCCATCCTAACACCATCCCCACCATAACACCATCCCCACCCCAATACCATCCCCACCCCAACACCATCCCCACCCTAACACCATGGGCATGACTATCAAGAAACTGCTTGGAACAGCAAAAAGAACGATGTTTTTTTACCTTTTGCATCATCATTTGGGATAACTTCAAAGAGATTCCCTTGGTGAGGTCAGACTATAAATGAGAGAGAGAGAGAGAGAGGGAGAGAGAGAGAGAGAGAGAGAGAGATGAGAACTGCAGCCTCTCACAAAAGCATTGCTGGAAAAATCTGCATGCTTTTGTGCGCTACTGAAAAGGAGAGGTGTAGAGAAAAGCCTTTTTGGCCCAGGGTAAGTCGGTGCATCTGTAAAACACGGATAACGTTCACTAGGGTGAGTGTTTTAGCATGCTAATCCTCCCCAGATATTACTGTTCCACAGGTTAAAAACCAGGTCAGCTCCACTGGATATCTTTAAAGGACAGAAGCTTAGCAGCGTGAACATGAAGAGTGTTTTATAGCACAAATGAACAGAAAGACTTGTATAAGTACAGAGTTTCTGATCAGAGCTTTAGTTATTTAGAGAGAGAGAGAGAGAGAGAGAGACAGTCATGTCTCACCTGAGTCAATGAACAGCTTCATATCTGGGATGAAGAGGTGTCCTCGAGTCACACCAGCCCTGAAAAACCAGTCCAGATGAATACCTCACCTGCTAAAGAACATGTAGAGTGTTACTGGTTCCTGTGAGATGTTTGTAGTGGTATTGTGTGTGTGATTTTTTTTTTTTTTAAACTGGGCTGGTATCACATGGTACATCTATTACTCACTAACTAGACTGGAAACTCAGCTGAAATTCATGGCTCGCTAACAATAAACCACAACACTGTTGAATTCTGGATTGTGATTGGTCAGAAGGTGTTGATTAATTTTCTATAACAGCAGCTCTGACAATAGCGCAGGTTTATATTAACGCGCTCGTTCTGATACGTTATTGTTTCCGTAGTAAGAGCCCGTTCACAGGGACGTGCTAATCTTCGATATGGTGAAGTTTTCTGTTTTGTTTAACATTTATGGAAGGAGTCTCCAGTATCAGTGCTGAAGCTGTAACTTTAAGTTTTC
>CM042549.1:957500-995000 GCA_023630585.1 Cranoglanis bouderius
CTCAGGTATCAAAATCTACACCCAAAATCTCAAAAAGCTGACATATCAATTATGTTTAATTGAACGTTTAATTGAATCGTGAGTAACACACAATAAACAGCCACGCTATAATGAACACATCTATCCTAGATCTGATAGACTTCATCATCATCATCATCATCATCTTCATTGCATTTATGCTACATTTTTCTAACTGAAAAGGTCATTATTTCCTTAAAATCTACATCTTCAAAAACAAAAACAACATTTGAATGTCACCATATACAAGTTTTTCTAAACCGGCTCGCTAAACAACAATTGATTCGCTTGATTCATCTGATGCATAAAATTTACAGTAAACTTCATGTCCACATGCGATTTAATTGTGTACAAATATTTCATCCAATGCAAAAAAGAGAAAGGTTCCTGATATTCAGGAAGCTATAAATCTTTCCAACAGGCTTCTATTGGAGTTTAAATGAATCACTCTCAATAGATAAATCCATCCACTATCAATGCTGAATACTGAATCTGAATCTTTATTATGAATCTGAATCATTCTGAACTGGAATCATTATTATAAATATGAATCATTATTATGAGTCTGAATCATTACTAAGAATATGAATCATTATTATAAATATGAATCATTATTATGAATCTGAGTCATTACTAAGAATATGAATCATTATTATAAATATGAATCGTTATAAATAATATGAAACATTATCATGAATCTGAATTGGAAGCAATATTAGCAATATGAATCATTATTAAAGATCTGAATCCTTATTATGAATCTGAATCATCCTGAATTGGAATCATAATTAAGAATATGAATCATGATTAAGAATATGAATAATTATAAAGAATATTAACCATTATAAAAAATGAATCATTATTAAGAATATGAATCATTATAAAGAATATGAATCATTATTAAGAATATGAATCATTATTAAAGATCTGAATCCTTATTATGAATATTAATCATCCTGAATCGGAATCATTATTAAGAATATGAATTATGATTAAGAATATGAATCATTATTATGAATCTGAATCATTATTAAGAATATGAATCATTATTAAGAATATGAATCATTATAAAGAATATGAATCATTATTAAGAATATGAATCATTATAAAGAATATGAATCATTATTATAAATATGAATCATTATTATGAATGACCGAATCTTTGACTAGGCATCAATACAGCTTTTATTTTCTTTCGCTCTCTCTCACTCCCTCCATCTATCCATCCATCCCCTCCATACATTCCTGCACAGGTATCGCTTTCACTTTAATTAAAACCCCTATACAAGGGGCAGTGTAATTTCCTCAGAGGTCAAAGGTCAAGTAGGAGCACATAATAAAGCCTCTGTTCTTGTCTGACCTGTGGCTTTCAGCGCACCGTCACACCGGATAAACCAGGCTGTGTCGGCTTATGCTTTCTGTCTTACTCTTATTCTCTGACACACACACACACACACACACACACACACACACACACACACACACACACACACACATGCATACATACATACACACACACAAAACGGCATTCCACGTTTTCAAGCAAGATGTCAAGGAGTAAATGCACATGGTACATGATAAGCATAGATGCCTTACAATAAAAATATCCATCCATCTTTCTCCATCCTCCTCCTCATGCTGACACACACACACACACACACACACACACACACACACACTGACATGCCAGGCCTTGTAAAGAGTGGAATCTTCGCCCAGCTCACGCAGTAAAATTAGACCCCTCAGGCGTAGTTAACGAGAGAGACAGTATCATTTAAATAAGAAAGCCGAGCCGTGCGTCATCGTCATAGCAACCTGTCGCATGTTCTCTGGTGGTCTAGAGTTGTATCGTGATTCAGGGCCTTCAGGGCACAGAGTGTGCCACAGGTTACGCTCTCTGCTTAGCAACACGCTGGATAACGAGCACTACGGTTCACGCCTCGTTCCATCCGTCCGTGTTTCTGTAATGGATGCGGAGCGCGAGGTGCCAGAACGATTTCGTCACTCTGGAGTCGCCGCTTTACGCTGGGAAAAACTGAGAGTGAAATCGCACTCATCTGATACTCCTTCACAAATATCCTGTCCAATTTTATTCTGAAATTGTGACAGAATGAAGCTAACATTAGCTAACCAGCGACAAAGTGACAGGCGGTCGTTCGTTTTCTATTCAGAGCTGTAATCTCTGACAAGCGACGTCCGAATTCAGATTACGTCAGCTTTATGCGAATTAGGTATGACCATGTAAATCCAAATGATCGGTCTGAATGATTCCTCGGACCAGTCCTACGGTCCGACGTTTCTTCCGTTCCACGCTCGCAACTTTAATTCCTACCTGCGATTAGTTATCATTTACGACATCTCATTAAACGCGTGCGCGAAGAAAAATAAACCTTGGAAGGAAGTAGTAGAAATTGTCGGTACCTTCGGTGACTGTACGTAGCTAGTACAGCTAGCTTGTTTTACTAATCTAATCTGAGAACGAAGCTTGTACGAAGCCGAGCGCTTGATATTTAAATCGAACAATTGATTTTCACACTGATTATTGCTTACGTTAATTTGTATTTAACAGGTTAGCATAGCTACTACCATTCCTTATCAAAACTAAAAATAAAAATAAAAAAAAAAAGCTGGACAGGCCACGCCCACAAACGACATGTGGTCACTACATGACTACAGGGACTGCATGAAGAAACCCCCTGAATCACAACCACTCACACACACACAAAAAAAAAACCAACAGAAACTTCAATTGGACAAACTAATATAAGAAGGAGCAAGGAACCACTGTGACTAATTAACTACCATCACAACGCAGAACAGTAACAGGAAGTACAGCCCATATAAGGAACATGGAAGGCCAAAAGGGACAAACTGATTAGGGATAGAATCAGTGAAGATGTGACAGATGTGTCTCTTTCACATTATGTTTATTAAGGTTGTTGCCTACCACTTTCTCTCTCTCTCTCTCTCTCTCTCTCTCTCTCTCTCTCTCTCTGTAAAGAGCTTATTGTTTGTGGTGAGGATTTGAGATTCCCACTCGCTGTGAATCATCAGAGCACAGATGGCTGTTAGCGAAGGGTCCAGATGGTCAAATACACAGGTTTAATTGATCCACAGTTGTCCTGTGTAATAACTACACACCTCTCCATTAAAACAGAGCCATCTGTCCTCCAATCCTCAATCCACCCGTCCGTCCATCCGTCCATCTATCCATCCATCCGTCCTCTGATCATCACATCGTCACTAACAGTGTTTACAGTCACTGATCATTTACAAATACACAATATCTATCTATCCATTCATCCATCTGTCCATCCATTTATCCATCATCCATCCATCTGAGCAGCAACTGTTTACCTATTCAGTACTAAATCCTTCCATCCACCTACCCTCCAACAATCAGTCCATCCATTCACCCAACATCTTTTTATCAATCCATCCATCAATCCATCTGTAAAAACTGTTTACCCATCCAGCAGTATGTCCTTTCTTCCATCTACCCTCCAACACTTATTCATCGAACAACTTTTTACCCACCCTTCAATCCATCCGTCCATCTATCCGTCAATCAGTCCATCCATTGATCCTTTCATCCATCTATCCACCTATCCATCCATCCATCTTTACTCAACCTGCAGTCTATTTCACTTACATTCATCTAGCTTCCAACGATCAATCCATCCATCAATGATCCGCTCATCCATCTTCTATCCATCCATCCATTTATCCACCCACCTTTTTACCCATCCTTCAATCCAACTATCCATCAATCCATCCATCCATTTGTCCTTTCATCCATTCTTTAATCCATCCATCTATCAACCATCAACAAGACTGAGCAGTCTGTTTACCTTACATCCATCTACCCTCCGACAATCAATCCATCCATTCATCCAACACCTTTTAACCACCCCTCCATCCATCCTTCATTCTGAGCATCCATTCTTCCATCCATCCATCAATGTTCTATCTATCCATCCATTTGTCTATCCACCTATTCTTCCATCCATCCATCAATGTTCTATCTATCCATCCATTTGTCTATCCACCTATTCTTCCATCCATCAACCAGCATCCAATCCTTCCATCCATCTATCCATCCATTTGTGCTACTCCTTCATCCATCTATACACCCATCCACCTAAATAAATCCATGCATTCATCAGACCGTAAATGACTGACTGTTGGAACATCCATTCATCAACACCAACCGCCATCCACCTGTCATTCCATCCACCTTTCACTCAATCTATCCATCAATTCACCCATCAATCATGCATACATTTACCCATCCATCAACAAGCAATCTGTCCACACCAAGCATCCATCCATCCAGTAAACACTACTGTGAACAGCATAGTATCTCTCTTCCTGCTTCTCCTGCATGTTTGAAGATTTACAGATCTTGTGAAAGAAGAGCTGGGAATTGATTTCTATTTTTACATCCACCATGCTAACAAGACGTGAGTCACGTCCACCATGTAGCTCCTTCCACTAGCTCAGTGCTCATCAGTTCTCTCTCCCTCTGCAGATCCACCTTCCTGCATTATTCAGCTCCACTTCTGGATCTTCTGAAGTGATGAAGCTTCAAACTAAACTCTGCAGGGAGATACAGCTCCTGAGCTGCTACATTTCCAAATTAATCCCAGATGAAGACCTCACCTACTTCACTAAAAACCAAAACATGTTTTCCAGGACCAATTTAATTCAAATCTGGTAAAAATAAATAAATAAATTATTGAAACACCAGATGAAAACCCTTAAGGAAAGGTCTGATCGAGTACAACAGCATGGATCATGATCTCATCAGACACATCATAAGACAAACTGTGAAAAAAACGTCATTGAAAATTCAAAAGCAACCACTGCTTAACCACTATTAAAATAAATTCACAGTAGTAAAGCAGGTGAATTTGTCATAAAATTAGCTTTTTGGAGTAGAACTAGCATTAGCGTTTACCTCAGTGTTGATCATCTCGCTGCTGTATTACATTATTGTGCTACCACAGCTCAGAGACACCAATCTTATCAATCACTGACCACCACTCTGTCAGTTGGGAGGTAGAGATTGAGGTGTGTTCTTAGCTTTTTGTCAGTGCAATACAGTATATGTGCAGTACAAAGCCTTAATGTTGTTGCCCAAATTTGAAGCTGGCCACACCAATATTAATCACGTAAAGGCTTAACATCATGTAAGGTCATGGATAAATTTGGGCCTACTGCCCAAAATAGGACCTTCTTCTGCCAATTTTCCCACTCCTGACATGCTCTTGTCTATTTCAATGAGATGAAAAATGTTCATTTCTACTCTGAATGCAACTTTAAAGGTGCATTAGGTAAGATTAGCATTTTTCAAGACTAGCTATCTAAAATTACGTAGGTGGGTTTGAGTCCACCCCCCCCCCATTCCCGCAGATGTTTACAAAGCCCCGCCTCCAGGATCTAGCCCGTAGAGTGTCTCTTTAAATTGACTAACCGGAGGCACATCCAATCACAAACAAGCATTCCGGACCAGAAGTCTTCCAGTTTTCCAGTTGGGTTTTCTCAGCCATATAATACTTTTGTCCTGAGGTCATGTTTTAAACCAATATTTTTTAGCATATTCTGCATATTTTGCAGGTTATTTGTACAAGTAAGAAATTTTTAAAAATGGACTATTTCACCTTTAAATAGGCGGGTATCATAGCGTAGCTTCTGATTTTGGTTAACGATTCAGATTTTGGCGTTCCAAGCTTCCAAAACAAACATCATGAACAATAAAAACAATTAACAGATTTTGTGTTTATTAATATATATATATATTTTTTTAAAACATTCTATGGATGTGTCAAACACACATAACACATATATGATGTACTAATTGGACATACTACAGTACGTAGTAATTAATTTAGGGCTCAACCATTTAAAGCCAGTCAAATATTTCTTATATTTCTTATATATATATATACAGTATCTTTTACAGGTTTTAATGAACATTATTTGCTTTAGGCAATGTTCTGAACCTCTATTTATTAACAACATTTGCTGACTGATGAACTGTATAAGTGACCGTTAAACCAACTTAGCTTTAATGACCGTTATACAGTAGAAACGACGGTTACGTTTTAAATTGAAATGCTCCTCGCGACAAACTGAATGTCAGTTTGTCAATAAATGTTAGCTCAGAAGCTAAAACACGGACAAAATAACACTTTTATCTAGACGGATATGGATTAATGAAGGAAAATGCAAGATGACATACGAGTACAGATCGTGAGAATTAAATTATAAAGCCTGGCAAGTAGGAGTGAAGCTATTTTTAGGGTGAGGGACAGCCGTTGTTGCCTAACAACCGATTAGGGAAGGTTACATCCCAATTCTCATACTACTGTACTAAACAGTATGTTTAAACAGAATGCTTGGCGTGGTGTCATGGAGACTGTTTAGTGCAGTAGTATGTTGGGGTTCAGTGTCATTTCAAAATGTTGACGATATACGATGAAGCTCTCACCTGTAAGTCCGTCCGTTTTCTCAATCTCGCGCGGATGGGCACGAGGACAGTAATCCCTCCGGTTTATATTCCCGTATATATCCCGGTGTTACTGGATTATAAAACTCCCACGAGCCCCCAAACAGCGCTTGCGCAAGATATTTATCTGCCACTGCCCAAGCCGCACGTGCTGCCGGTGGTGACAGATAACTGGAGTGCGCGCGCGCGCGAGCGCCTCCACCGCGGACCTTACCCGCTGGTTTCGAGCCCATGCGTGCGCGAGCCAAGCGGTTAGGAGAGGTAGGGGGCGGGGCTAACTCAAAACATGACACTGAGAAGTTACTGAATATTCATGACGTGTGCGTGTAGGATGTTGTGTACGTTATTACTCTTTTGTTTTATCTTATTTGTTTATTGGCACCCTTTATGCAAATGAGCAAAAATTGAAACCTAAAAGTAATCAATATATTTACGATATTTATTTAAACAGAGAACGTTTTTTTTTTTTTTTTTCTTAAAATAACCCTGAATAATAAATATAACAATGCAATCTTAACGTTTTTAATACTTAAAAACTTAAAAAGAAGGACTAGGGACACCCTCATCGCATATGAATAAACATGACTATGCAAATTCGGAAACGCCCACAATAAATCGCCGGCGTGCGATTTCAGTATCTATTTGTGTCATTCTCTCGCTGATTTATTCGACAGCAAACAAACCTGTCAAAATATAACGTTACCATGACAACCAGGATTTTGTTCATCTCCAATGTTAGCTGAATTTGTAGCTAGCTAGATTCCACAGCTAAAAGTTTCAAGGTTATTTTTCATAATGTAATCATTTGCATATTTGGATGCGATTGGTCCGAAGCAAGAAGAAGCTTATAGTGTGACATCACTAACTGAACTAGTGTGTGTGTGTGGCCCCACCCACAAATCAGTGTATTTAGCGAATTTGCCCCAAAACAACAATCCTAGCTATTCGAAAGGAGTTCATTTTAAGCAAACACACAGCAGAGCACAAAACGTCTTGTTTTTAATCTGCTATGTTAAATAGTTTAATCAGCTGCAGTATTTATTTATTTTTTTAAATTTTTGCCTATGTCATCAAACTCTCTCCTTCCGCTCGCTCTCAGGGGGTCCAGGAGATGACCTGGATGGCGGTGGCTGCAGCTCTCTGGATGACGGAGGCGGGGTGGCTGAGCCGCGCCTCCAGCTGAGGCAGGTTGTGGATCAGTCGTGCTCGGCCGCTCGGGGCCTGGGCCAGGCAGGTGAGCGCACGGAGAGCGTTGGCACATGACGCTACGTCCTCGCTGTCCACCAAACGCAGCAGAGGAGGAACAGCGCCGGCCTCCAGAGCCTGGTATTTACCTACACACCATATGCACAGTAAATGAGTGAACAGTTCTATTCAACTGTAGAGAAAATGGAGGTGTGTGTGTGTGTGTGTGTGTGTGTGTGTGTGTGTGTGTGTGTGTGTGTGTGTGTGTTTGTTGACCTCGGGTGATGACGGCGGTGTACATCAGAGCTCCGGCAGCGTTAGCTCTGACCTCCGTGTCGACATCAGAGAGCAGCTTCACCAACACGGGGACAACCTCCTCCTCACACACCCTCACCTTCCCCTCCGCAGGGACGCTGAGAGGTGAAACAGAGGAAAGAGTCAAAAAGGATGAGAAAGAGAGAAACAGAAGAGTAGATAGAGAGACAAAGCAAAAAAAGAGAGAGAGAGAGAGAGAGAGAGAGAGACGGCTGAGAACAGGAAGAGGAAAAGAGGGAGACAGGAAAGCAAGGAAGGAGGAAAGAGAGACAGAGAGACAAATGGAGTAAGAGAAAGAGGGAAAGAGAAGGAGATGAAAGAAGGTGCCAGATGCCATCACAGTGTGAAATCAGTGTGTAACTCTATACAGTGTTATTAAAGGTATAGTTTATGTGATTAAAGGTGTGTGAGCATGTGTGTGTGTGTGTGTGTGTGTGTGTGTGTGTGTGTGTGTGTGTGTGTGTGTGTGTGTGTGTGAGGCCGGGCGGAGCTCACCTGATGGTGAAGACGGTTTATAGAAGGTTCTAAAGCGGCGTTTATGGGTATTAAGTGAGGTATAATTCTAGGTGTAAGTGTACAGTATGTGTGTGATTAAAGGTGTGTGTGTGTGTGTGTGTGTGTGTGTGTGTGTGTGTGTGTGTGTGTGATAGGTGGAGCTCGCCTGATGGCCACGATGCCGGAGGAGGCGGCGCGGCGGATGTGTGTAGACGGGTGGTGCAGCTGCTCCTTCAGGACGGGCACGGCGTCGCTGGCCAGAGCGGGAAGAGCGTCCAGTCTCATACAGCGGCTCAGCGTGGACAGGACGAGCTCCCTGATGTCCTCACGCTCCACCGGGACCTTCATCACCAGCCTGGGCACCAGACCCAGAGACACCATACGCACCACGCCTGCAAGAAACTCGGACATCATCTTCAACACGCGGTGCACCTTCTCACGGCAGGCGTCCTCCGGCTCGTCTAAAAGCTCTGACAGGGGCCCGAGCGCGTCACACTGCAGAACGGCCTCTCTGTGCACGCACACACACACACACACACACACACACACACACACACACACACACACACATCATCACCGTATCTCAGCAAGAAACATAGTGTGTTATTGACAGAATGTTTGGTCAGCTCGAGTGCCTCACCTCCCCACGCTGTGTGTGACCAGCTGATAAAGCACCTCGCTCGTTTTCGTCCTCAGCAAGCCGTCGTCATCCTTCAGCAACACCTTCAGTCTGTCTAAACAACCTGAACACCACCACCAGACGTTACAGATCCACGTTACGCCTAAACCATCACGCCGTCGCCTCGGAAACACGTTTTTTACCTCAGTAACGTCATTAGTACTGGTTATTTCATTACAGACTCGACCACTGGGGCGTTCAGAACTCAGCACTAACGTCTAGTCTTTCAGGTGATTCATTTATTTATCACTGCACTGAAGCTTCGCTCACTTCCAGGAGATTAAAGACTGTGAGCAATACTGTAATACAGCATAATAACATGTAATAAACATGTAATAAAACCCCGCATGTGTTGCTGTTACAGTGAAATACTGAGAGGTTGTGTGATGAGTCACATTCACCATCCTGAAGTTGATTATTTTCCTCTAACAGAACATCCCCAAGTGTTTTATTCCTCTTACACCACAGCAAGATTTATTTACCAATGAATAACAAGTACTTTCTATCCATTTATAAGTATATTTAATGTAACATGAAACAAGTTGTCACTTACGTTATAGCAGCTATAAGCAGTCGTCCCTTCACCAGCCTCTCTTTATTCTCTTTATTCTCTTTTTCAGATTTTATAAGACGAAAAAAACGCAGCTTACGTTACCGAGAAACCGCGAAGAAGCGTAAACTGTCCTGAAGATGTTGCAGCTACCTATAGGACTGTTACACGGCACTGACGCTGGAGACTCCTTCCATTAATGTTTAAAAGGAAACCTCACCCTATCGTCTATGCGGAGCGTCCGCCGCACACGTCCCTGCGAACGAGCTGTTACTATAGAAACGACAACGTATCAGAACGAGCGCATTAATATAAACCCGGGGTTTGTAGCTGCGCTACTGTCAGAGCTGCTGTTATAGAAAACTAATCAACACCTTCTGACCCAATGACAATCCAGAACTCGGCAGTGTTGTGATGTAATATGGAGGTAAAACGTAATGTCAGTACCGTGATGCAGGGCCTCGTAAGCCCGCTCCGGGTCGTGCAGCAGGTCACAGAGGGAACACAGCGCCCCCTGGCGGATTTTCTGCTCCTCAGCCTGCAGCTCCGACATGAGCCTCGGGAGCGCGCGCTTACCGAACGCCACCGGAGCGCGAGACGGGTCAATGAGCGGCGGCAAGCGCTCCGAGATCCGCGTACCGGCCATCTGGAGCACTTTACATCAACACCTGATGGGGTGTGAGATAAGGTTCGGTTGGACGTTTTCTTCTCAAGAGGAGAGGTGTGTTCATAACAGTCTGAAATTAGGATTAACACAATTACAAATAAGTATTTCTGAATTCGTCTCACACCTCGGAAACCAAATCATTATATCAATTAGAAGAACTTTTAATTACGTATATAAGTATATAAGCATAAATATAAGTATATAAGCGTTAAAATATACACGTAAATATAAAGCTGGGTTTAGAAACTGAGGGGAGAGAGAGAGAGAGAGAGAGAGAGAGAGAGAATCGGGGAATGTAGAAAGGAAAGACTGAGAGAAATAAAATAAACAGACAGAGACGTGAAGAAGGATGGAAAGAGAGTAAAAAAGTGAGAGACACTAATTATCTTTACATTATATTTTTATAAGTGATTATTTTGCTGAAATGTTTCGTGTGTGTATGTAAACACAAATACACTGTATTCATTAAGATTAACTTCTAAAGGGTTGTAAGTAGACATAGAAAAAGGAATTAGAAAAAAAAGACGAAGAAAGAGAGAAAGAGTACAGAGTAAAGGCAGAGTGAGATCTTTAAAGTATATCTTTATAAGATTATAATACAGTTATAGGTGAAATACTGATATAATGAAACGCAGATGTCACGTGACTTATACAATTAAAAATCTACTTAAGAGCTTCTTAGATTTTGTTCTGAATTCGCCTGAATGTACAGACAGTGATATTTTATTTTATATATATATATATATATATATATTATAAAAATGATAGTTTAATCTAATCTAACCTACCGCATTCTCCGCCGTCGCTGCTGTCCGGCACTTCCTGTTTGTTCACTGTTGCTAGGTAACGACGCATCACGTCAGATTGCGTCACACAGATATCGGATATAAACATTAATTTCAGTTGTTTTTATCTTTTAAAACTTGATAATTCATTTTTTCTGTGATGTATTATTTAACATGAATTTACAAATTGATTTAAAATACGTATCTCACCCCCCCAGTTCTGCTACAGTGTTTAAACCGGCGTCGCCATAGAAACTACCCGTCCTATAGCATGTTAGCTTACCTTCACAGCCACAGTTTATAGTAGAATATCCTTATTGATTTTTTGTTTTGTACAAACTTGAAATCAACCTTTTATTTTTGTACGAGGACCAAAATACCCCCCCCCCCCCTCCTTTTAATACATATATGTATAATAAATCGTTGAATTTAGTTGCTAACTAGCTAGGCGTAGTCGGTACAAATGAAATTCCCGGATGAGACGGCGGCATCTGATTGGCTTAGACAACCCTTGCGTTTCTATTCAGGAAAAAAAAAAAGGACAACAATAAGCAGACATATTGACAATTTCTTTAAAAGAAAATATTTAATGAGTTACACACCATGTAAATAAAATGTATTTTTCAAATTATATATGTCAAGGAATTGTCAATGGGGAAAAAACATATTGCTGAGGGGAAAAAAAGCATGAATCAAACCAGATGTTTACACAGCACTGCTTTGCGGTCAATTAAATAACAATAAATTATAAAATTATAAAATACAGCTGCTTCTATCAGGGTTGACCCCACGTTTGTCCATAACCCTCCACCATCTCAGAAGATAGCAACAGTAACTAATGTACCGTTTTCCATTATGTACAGCATGTTGCCAAACCACCATTATCTCATTCGAACGGTGAGGTCTCTCCTGAACCACCAGGTGTTGATAGGGTGTGGTCGTGCACTCAGGATCTATAGCCATACAGTTTGATGTGCAGGTCGACGAGCTGTCGGAGGAAGCCCCGGTTGGGTATGATCCCTCTCCCCTGTTTAACCGTGTTGATGGCCTCCACCAGGGTCATGTTGTGCTTCAGCATCAGGTACGCCAGCACGATGGTGGCCGAGCGACTCACGCCCACGTGGCAGTGCACCAGGATTTTACCTGCAGGGGTAAGACGCAAAATTGAAATGTTCTCAATACACTGGCCTAAAGAAACAAACGTCTTGGCTAATACACAGCATTAGGGGTAAAGGGGAAATTGTGGCCTTTAAGACGTTTGTGATGTCTTTACCTCCCGTCCTGAGAGCGTTATGAATGAACTCTGCTCCTGTATTAAAGTTGACGCTCATGTCGTAGGCGGGAGAATCGTGGGCTTCGATGCCCAGATATGTGATTCCCATTCCGGAGTAAAAGTCGTCGCCTCGTCTGGAGCTGTGAGCACAGTTCAGCACGTGAGTGAAGTTTTGCCTGCGAAGCCCAGCACGATTCTCTGCGAAATCCCTGTGGCAGGAGGGAGGAGTGTGTTAAAAAAAAACATGGATATTGATTAGCCACAGCTGCCTATGTTGTGTATTCATCCTGGAGGACAATCAGCTAGCAGATCGAACCGGCTACGACTGAAATGGCGCCACCTAGTGCTAAAGTCGTATTATGACTTGAGAAATGAAGGAGGCGTGGCTTCCCGCTGATCAAAGTCTTTTCGATCAAAATTGAATTGTTTGCAAAACATTGAACAATAGTGTATGTATCACAGATCTTCATGACACTTACATGTCTCCTATATAAAGTCTGGGCCAGACCTCATTAGCAGGACTGTTGATCGCTCTCCCGGCAAAAAGGAGCTGCTCGACCCCCATCACCGCCAAACCAGGCGAGGTGAAATCGATCTCTATTTTCGCAGAGCGTGAATCGTTATATTTGGATCTGTAGGACATTTGGAGCTGAACTTTAACGATGGAATCTGAGAAGTTGATATAAATTATCGGAGGACTTGAGGACTCCGCGACTGAAAGTCACCTGCACTGCTGTCGGTCTGAAGTTGTCGATCCACGGCGTTCAGATGGCTGGTACACACTCCCGGGGAACTGGGTTATTTTCGGACTCGGTTTTGGCTGGATGTCAGTAATGCTCAGACTGCAGCTTCGTACCAGATCACTTACACATAGACACGTAAAGCCTCCATACACATGACTTACACACACACATCATAAATCTTTTCCATACCGTGTTATAGAAATGAGAAAGAAGGGATTGTTCAGTTGTTGCTTGTTAAACAAACTGATATATTGACATTTGACCACTTGCACGTCTAAATGTTACACAGTCCAACAATATTTACTCAGGGAAAATGAACTTCAGGTAATATCAAGCTTCAAAAACTGTTATTATTACTGTCAAATTATAACTGTTATGGCCGTTACGTCTTTTCTCTCTACACCCATAACTGTTACTACCGCTACGTCTCTAACGTCACCGTTACGTCTCGTGTGTCTACACCCATAACTGTTACTACCGTTACATCTCATACATCTACACCCATAACTGTTACTACCGTTACATCTCGTACATCTACACTCATAACTTTTACGTCTCTAACGTCACCGTTACTTCTCGTACATCTACACCCATAACTGTTACATCTCTAACGTCACCGTTATGTCTCGTGCATCTACACCAATAACTGTTACTACCGTTACGTCTTTTCTCTCTCCATCCATAACTGTTATGGCTGTTACGTTTCGTGCGTCTACACCCATAGCTATTATGACCGTTACGTCATTTCTCTCAACACCCATAACTGTTACGTCTCTAACGTCACCGTTACGTCTCGTGCATCTACACCAATAACTGTTACTACCGTTACGTCTTTTCTCTCTCCATCCATAACTGTTACGACCGTTACATCTCGTGCGTCTACACCCATAACCGTTACAGCCCCTTCTCTCAACAGCTGCTGTAAAACTGCTGTCTTTTCTGTCTCTGCTCTACACCCATAACCCATTGTCGCCAGAGCCGTATCACCTTGCAGTTCTTGCCTAGGTTCCCACTGAATCTAAGCAGCGTTGAGCCTGGCCAGTACCTGGATGGGAGACCTCCTGGGGGGAAAACTAAGGTTACTGCCGGTAGTGGTATTAGGGAGGCCAGTAGGTGGTGCTGTCTGTGTGGGTCCTAATGCCCCAGGATAGTGACGGGAACACTATACTGTAAAAAGAGCACCATCTTTTGGATGAGACGTTAAACTGAGGTCCTGACTCTCTGTGGTCATTAAAAAACCCAGGTCACTTCTTGTAAAAAGTAGGGTGTTCTGGCGAAATTGGCCCTTGTCTATCATGGCCCCCTAATAATCTCCATCCCTGAATTGGCTACATCACTCTCCTCTCCACCTATAGCTGGTGTGTGATGGGTGTTCTGGTGCACTATGGCTGCACACTGGTGGTGGTTGAGGAGATTTCCCTCCTGTACTATGTAAAGCGCTATATAAATATAATAATAATAATTGTTACATGTTACAGTGCCACTAGGTTTGTGAACCCTTTACAATTTTCTGTATTTCTGCATAAATTTGACCTGAAATGCGATCAGATCTTCATCTAAGTCCTAAAACTAGATAAAGAGAACCCAATTATACCCAAACCATTATACAGGGTGTCCCAAAAGTCTCCACGCATAGGGGGAAATTAACACTTTAATAGCAAAATATAACTTTATTTACAAAACATCCTCTACATGATCGACCACTTCTTTGTAAACACACAAGGAGGCGTCGCTCCCGGTTTGGCAACAGTCATGTGTGATGTGCTCGCCGTGTTTCCTGTTAAAGTCCATCGCGACCTTCCTGATCCAGGCATGAGGATGATTTCAATATGTTCTTCTTTTATCAAAGGCATTCTTAAAGGCTATCTGAAAAAAAACAAAATATATATATATATATAAACTAAGAATGAAAAATTTTGGAAAACATTCTGCTACAGTGTTAATTTCCCCTGATGTCTGGAGACTTTTGTCTCTTCTGTCTACGTCCGTAACTCATACGCTTCAAGATGAGAAAACAAACCAGCAGCGGTTACTTAGGACTCTCATTGTTTATTGTAAGCCGTGTGTTCTGGTCTTGCGTTCGGATCCATGCACCACAGTCGAGACTTCTGCGAGCACGTTTTGGTCCCGTCTTCAGCGTGTCTTCTCTATGTACAAGTTACGTACAAATATACTCTTTTAGTGTAAAGTTTGTGTAATGTACAGCTTCTGGTTTATAGAATGAGATTTTACAGAGGGAGTTACAGAGGGAAAAGAGAACTCGTACAATAAAAATCAGACTCGGTGACATGCAGAGCTCAACACCTTTAACTTATTATGTTTTTTTGTTTGTTTTTTTTGTTTTTTTAAACGGATATGAAAGGCACCTGCCGATGATGTGGCACAGTTTGTCCTTTATATAAAGCGTCCGTACGACCGGAGGGAAGACCTGCTGCTGAAGGGTCCGGTGCTGAATGCACATGCCCGTGTAGCTGGTACAAAATACAGAGATATTGGACACACACCGTGTTGTTACCGTGTTCCGGGTAGCGTGAACGCACCCCGGAGGAAGTCCGTCCCAGTCAGGAGGCAGCGTGAGGACCGCCGTCTTCGAAGTTTCCTATATTTTGAACTTTTTTTTTTTTTTTCCTTCTTTTTTTTTTTTTTTTTTTTAAGAAGTATGTTTCCTTTTCAGAGAATCCTATAATTCTGTTCACCAGACAAGAGGAAAATAAAAATCGGAGGAAAAAAAAAAAAAAAACAATCATGGCGGACACGACCGTCAGTCCGACTGAGGGATACGTTCACGAAGATATCCGGTGCGCACGTGGAAAAGGCGTCCTTGCCGGATTTCTGCTGCTGTGGTCGTATCCAAAGATGTCCGGACTTGATATCGACCGAAAGCAGGACGAAAGAAAGAATTCTGGTTGATCCAAAAACGGACCGACGACGGCGACCCGACACGGACGGACGTCCGTGGACCGGCCGGCGCTCGCGGGTCGATGTCTTTTTATTTTTATTTATTTAAACGATACACACAAAGACGTAATACTTAAATACAACATGTTGACAACATTGTAAACCTATAGTGATGAACCTTAAGGTGATTATCGTGATGTGACAATATAACAACATCGGCAACACGCCTGAAAGTGACTTTGGTGCAAAGTATTTAAACACGGCGGCATTCATTTCCTTTCTTTTTTTAAAGGAAGGATGATTGGTCTTCCTTGTCTAAGCCTCCTTTTTTTTTTTCCCCAGATAATTTAAATACAAATTTATATAACATTTCGTTTTTTTTTGTTTTTTTTTAAAAAAAGGCCTCATTTGTAAACATGCGAGACCTTTAGATTAGACAGGATACTGGCTTTAGATTAGACTTCAGATTCACACACACACACACACACACACACACACACACAAAAAAAAAAAAGTGAAAGTTGTGTAAACCCTCGTGAAAAAAAGGCGAGCGAGTATTGCTTATACGCTGATCCTAGGTTTCGGTACTGTGTTTAACGTGGCCTCGCAGACTTCCCCCTAAACGCTCGCGCACGCGGTTCTTACATCGTACTAGACGTGTAAGACGTGCGTAGCCTTGATGTTAAAAAAAAATTAAAAAATCTATCGATCTTGTATTTTTATCGTAAGTAGTGGTTACTCTAGCGTAAGTTATTAACGCGTAGGTGATATGATGCTATAAACAACGGGAGATGAAGAAAGGAACGTCGGATACTTTGTGCGGGAAGGGGCGGGGCTTACGAATGGTTTGAAATATTCAAAATGGCCGACACACCGAGCGGGCCCGCGAGTTTATTTTGCTGAAAAATGGTGTGATGCGTTTGATTCAAGTGCACAGTGTAAGAATATAGCTGACGGTACGCGATGAGACGGAACCCAAGTCGTTAAAGTATTAAACCACTGAATTATTTATTGCTTTATACACAGACGGCTTCGTCTGCGTCCGAATTCAGCGCTGTTGACCGTTATCCATGACGGGACTCACTCGAGACGGCGGCAGACATCCAGCCGAGGGGGAGACGATGACGAGGTTCGCGTTAAAACCAGTAACGGAACGGGCCAAAAGACTAATAAGCAGACGTACAGCGTACGACGAGCTGCTGAGCTCAAACCATCCTTCAGTATTAACGTTTCAGTTAAAGCGAACGTGATGGACTTCTCGGGATTGAGCTGAGAACAACGAGAAGAGGAGAAATCGGTGTGGAACGTGGAGGAGGGTGATGTTTATCAGGAGCAGTGAGACAGATCGGATGGCAGTGTGTGCGCTGATGGAACGATGTGGTTTCGGCATCTGCTAAAACGTGCGCGTTATCGTTTGCAAAAATAATAATCATGATGTTCTGTAGGTGCTCGTGTAGATCTTCTCTACGTGAGCAGAACATCTGTGGACGCAATGATTAACACAAATCTGCAGAGAAGCTGCGTTTCCATTTCACGTGCGCTCAGTCGTCAAAACACACACATACACATACACACACACACACACACACACACACACACACACACACACGTGAGATCAGCGCCGCGCTCTAGAACGCCTTGTTCTCCAGACGGTCCAGGATGGCCTGGATCTTCTGCACAGCCTCTTTGCGGGCCGAGCGCACGGCGTCCTGGCCGTTGGTCTCCACAGAGTCCAGGACCAGCAGCTCTTTGGTGAGCAGCTCTTCCAGACAGCGGTAGCTCTTGTCTGTCTTTTTGCCCACGAACTCGTCCACGTCTTCCTGCAGCAGGTGGACCCTGGCCAGGACCTCCTGCACCCGAGCCAGGCCCGGGTTATCGCCGCTCGGAGGCTGTGGTGCGGGCGGAGCAGGGTCTCTCTGCTGCGGCGCCGGAGTGGGTTGGTTTGCGCCTCCGGAGGACGTCTTGTTGTAGAGCTGAGGCGGGGCGCTGAACTCCACCTGTTTGTTTGGAGCCGGGTTGGGGGCGGGGTTGGAGTTCGGCGTGCCGGGTCGGTTTCGGTTGTTCAGATGACCTGGATACGGCGGTTCCTGAGAGAACGAGGAGAAACAGGAAATAGCAACAGCAAAAAAGCAATGTACCGTTACAAATAAGGGAATTCTAGACGCGGTATATGTATTTATTTGTTTGTTTGTTTACCTTGTGCTTAATGTGATCATACGGAGGTGGAGCGGGCCCGTGCCAGGGCGGAGGGTGCGGAGGGCGTGTGTGGTTGGGGTAGTGCGCTTGGGGTCCGTATCCCGCTGAATGAGGCCAGGGTTCAGGCTGAGGGCGTGAGGGTACAGGCTGCTGTGCGGGGTAGGGGGCATTAGGGGGGCAGCCGTCTCCGTAGGGCGAGTACGAGCTGGGTGGGAATCCAGGGGCCTGAGAGAAGAGTCAGACAGAACGATAAGCTAGAAATCATTATATAAAACACACCAAAAAGAGTTGGAGTAGCATTAATATTTGACTCACCCCTTGGCAGTGTGGAACAGGGTACGGTGGCTGAGGAGAGCTGGCCGTGGTTCGGTCCTGACTGTGGTACTGCGGCTGTCTGGGAGGGATCTGATCGCTGCAGTAGAACGGATTGGACGGGTGAAGCACGTTCGGTGGGTACTGACCCGGGTTATACACTCCGTTCGGATAGGCCGGCATCGCCTGGAAGAGAGCAGAGTCAGTCGTAGAGTCAGGAGTCTAACTCGGGCTCTCTGATCGAAAGCGCTTGGATTTGAACTTACAACCTAACGAGACCTTAAAACTCATGAGAAGCCGCGGTCAACGATAATCGAAGATCAAAGTCCACCATCTTTAAAGAAGTACCCGTTCTTAAACCGCTCTCAGAGGAACGAGGAGAGAGAGGAGGCTTTTGGATCAAGGATAAACACGGTGCCTTAAATGCTTAAGTCGTTAAGACTCTTAACTTATAAACGTATACATCCCGTAACGTCAACATCAATAAGTGAATTCGGTAAAGTCGCTTTAGTGAGCGAGAAGGTCTCATTCGGAAATTCCCCGATACCCTTCACTCGCATCCTTTCTCCGCTGTTTCAAAGGGAGGAGTTTAGGAAAGAAAATTAAAAGAAACGAGAAGCTCTTCTTGAAATACTGATGCGCAATGGAATGCCATGACCTCTGACCTCCGGTTACAGAAAAAAAATAAAGAAGGTGTCGGGTGTCTTTCAGTACCTGTGGATTGTACGGCGCTTGTCCGTTGATCTCGGTCCCAGACGGGTAGGCGTTAGTGTACGGCCCGGCCGGGGGAGGATACCAGTAGTTGGGTGGATACCCGCAATACGGAGTCGAGTCCTGCTGTCACACAGGGAGACGATAAACATACATTACACTGTATACACACTTTTAATGTTGTTTTTTTAGGTGTATAATTACTTATAGTACAACTTTCGGTAGGAAGGAACCATCAGAGAATCAGGACTTTACATTCTAATAATGATATAAAATCATATCCAAATCTTTCATTAGTATCTAAACAATAAAAGTGACTAAAGATGCATTTCTTTTATGTCTCATTTGTTAAATGTGGTGTCAAAACAAATCTCCATTCATTCTGATTAATCATTACCCTAAAATGGGATTATTTAGCATAATGTAATTAATTAACGTCGATAATAAATAAACATTAACATCCTAATCTGACTAAACACCTGGGCTTGTTTTACAGTTCATGGATGTCTTTATTGCTAAGTAGTTTAACTTATTAATACTCTCACAAAACATATTAACACTGTTGTTGTAATATTATTACGCGTTAAAGCGGATTAAAGTGTCAATAATTCAGAATAAATCCGGCTCTGCTGATGCTGAAGGCTAGTCGGGTTAAGCTAACTGCTGTGTAACCTCTAAACACTTCCGTATTCTGTGTGCGTTAGCTTCACTCATAAATAAAACAACTGAATAATTTTCATTTATATTAATGAATCTGTTTAAACCGACATATTCATAACTCTCGTCTTGTTTTCAAAAGAATTCCGGGTTTATTCAGTGAACCTAAATTTGTTGCCATAGTGACCATAAGAAAAGTTAGCACGCGCGGCTTAGCCGATATAAAACTGGGAGCCCAGGTTAGCTTTTCAGCTCGCTAACAGAAATAAAAAAAAATTTAAAAAACAAAACAAAAAAAAAACAAATACCATCGCGTTATTCCAGATGTATCCGTTTTCTATCGAGATATAACCGTCTGATTTAGGATCTGATCGCTTTTCCTGATGCACGAGCCATCCAGATGAATCGTCCAAGGCTAAAGCTACTAGCCGTCTCTCATTTTTTTTTCTTCTCCCATCCACTTTCCGACATGTCCTTTCTTCTCCGCTTGGATTGGCTGGTCATTCTACACGAGCGGGAAATTCACCAATAGCACACACCCGGCGTCTTAATAACTAGCCAATCACGTTACAGAAGGCGGGACTTTGTTCGGAATTCGTGTGTGGGAGGGGGGAAAACACCACAACGTTTTCAAGTGATTTAAAACTCTACTAAAAATTATTTCGAATTTCTGTAAGGGTTACAGAATGGTACAATAGAGATTATAAATCTTAAAAAAATATTTTATTTATGTCCAGACAAGCAGTTCACGAAGCAGTTTTCTGATATCAACTAACCAATCAGAATCAGCCATTCAATTACGCCGTGTGACGTACACAACAAAATATCATACTGTCATATTTGTTTAAATGTGTATTTAGGAAATTATTCTCTCAATCAAAAGTAAACAAAACATTTCCGCCAACATATGAACTAACGATCTTTTTTCTTTTTTTTTTCCGTTTCTTATTCCCCGCTATAAGGTGGCAGAACGAACCGGAAGCACTTTGACCCGCGTCACATCCTGTGAAAGAAGGCTACATGTTTCAAATGGTTCATGACTTGATAGTTTTATTCGGCACAAAAACTCACCAAATGTGATTAAAAATGAATTACATGCCGGGGACAGCCAGCCTCATTGAGGACATCGACAGTAAGTTCATTTAATTATTTTTAGTTATTTTATTTTTTAACATCAAGGATTCATCCGGCCTTGTGTTTACATTAATTATGTTAATGAGCGGTTTTTTTATGCTTAAATGTAATTCCGTGCGAGTGTCAGCGATGTCAGAGAAGCAGGAATGTAAAGAAAATGTGAAAGTATGAATAAAATCCACCACACTGACGTGATATCTCATGTGAATCTGTAGTGTCACAAAGAAACACGGCCTCTTATTGTTGGCGGAAATGACGTCACGGTTGCGTTAATAAGTCAGTATAGAGTGCATGTACAGTATATCTTTAATTTCACTAGTATCACCTGCGTCAAACTAAAATGGTTATAGTTACAAATGGATTTATGTGTCTTTACTCCCTTCATGTTGACAAAGAAGTGCTGACATGCTGTTACAGAAAATTAATCAACAATCGACCAATCACAAGCCGGAATTCAACACTTGTACGCTGTAATACTGTTAGTATTAGTATATATTAGGATTTTTTTCCTCTCTCTCCTCTTTTCTCTTCCAGAGAAGCACCTCGTTCTGCTGAGAGACGGGAGAACGCTGATCGGGATCCTCAGGAGCATAGATCAGTTCGGTATGAGCTCTACAGCGTAAAAACACGCAGATGAAACCTTTCCTCAGAGCAGAAAATGATGGTGATTGGTTCAGACAGGCGACCGATCACGACTGAGCTGATGTTGCGTTTAGATATCGTTAAGGTTTGAACGTCATTAGCCGTCTGACAGACCGAGAGTGAGTTACGTTCGGGTGGAATGCAAGCTGCGTTTATTTGTACACAAAAACACGTAACCGATTTCTCTCACTAAGTGTTTACTTTACTTTGTTTACCCGAGGTCTAATTTCTGTTTATCCTCGTAGTTATGAAGCAAGGACGGATCCGCTTTAAAGGAAATCTCCACGTGCACAGCAGTGCTGCTTTTCATTAGTGACGCGAAGGCGACACGCTGCACTGAAAAGCAAAACCTCCACTTCAGTGAAGACACTCAGGAGGAGATAGTTTTAAATGTAAAAGTAAAAGTAGTGAATGTAATTTCTTACTGGAGTGTGCATTTCACGGTCATCACTGCGCCGCAGTCGCGCTCCACTGAAATGCAACCGCTGCTGAGCCGAGAAGGACCTGAAGGTGTTCCAGGAGACGTTGCTGTTCGTCGTTAAGGAGTGTCCGATTGGTTTGTTTACTCGTACTCGCTCCTAGCACTCGACTCTTAATTTCCGGGGGGGGGGGGGGGGGGGGGGGGAACACGATAAAAATGTTAATATGACTAAAAATACGTCCGGCTCACATCACGTCAGAGTTGCGCAATCGTATTTAAATAAATAAATAAATAAATAAATAAAAAACGTACAGAGGAAGCCAGTGTCGATCGTTTCTGCTCTGAGAAAACACTTTTTAAAAAACATTTTTTTTCACATCCTGAGCTTTATCATTGTTCTCGATTCTCCAACAGCCAACCTGGTTCTGCACCAAACGGTGGAACGGATCCACGTGGGTAAAAAATTCGGAGACATCCCTCGGGGGATCTTCGTTGTCCGAGGGGAAAATGTGGTCCTTCTGGGAGAAGTAGTGAGTACAGGCCGTGTGTTCGGTTAAACCGGGTAGTCCTGTCACGATAACGACGATATATTGTCCCAGAAATAATCGCGATAAACGATATTATTGTCATTTTAAGACCGTTTCATTGCCACTGATTATATAGTGATTGATATGACAGCACGATAAAGCGACGCCCCCTTTCAAACTTTTAATTCTTAAGAACATTCAGACGTTGGAATACGACATCGTGAATTCTTTGTTATGGTTCTTCACTGCGCGTCGTTACGGAAACGGCGTATTCACGTCCCGACTTACGGTTCTGCCCAGCGCTTTCACGAGTTCACCTCGTGTCATTCTGTGCAGAAGCAGGTTGTAATATTAGGTTTATGTTCAATTCGAACGCTCACGGGTTTTTACATCCGAATGCGCGTTTGTTTTTATCTCAAATTAAATTCAACAAGAAGTTTTAATCTGACCGCCCGAAAGCAGGCGAGAGGACAGAAGTGTAAACACAAACGGGCGATTATGGAGGTCAGCAGAAACGATCGAGGTCACGCCCATGACCGTGTGTATATATATATATATATATCTCGTACGATACGTCGATGATGACGTGATTATCGTGACAGGTCTGGAACCGCATGCTTGGTGGAATTCTGTGTGGGTTTGATTCACCGATCGGGTTGTTGCTTTCACGTAGGATCTGGATAAAGACTGCGATCAGATCCTGCAGAGAGTCTCCATCGAGGAGATCCTGGAGGAGCAGCGGGTGGAGCAGCAGGCCAAGCAGGAGTCGGAGCGGCTGAAGCTGCAGGCGGTGAAGGAGCGAGGGTTGTCCATCCCCAAAGCCGACACGCTCGACGATTTCTGAAAGATTTCGCAATTTTCAGTTTCGGCGTCTTTACGTTCGGGGTGAAGAGACGTCACGTTTCATCCGCTACGCAAACGTGACCTTTTTTTTTTCTTTTTAAGGAGATCTGCATCACAAAAATAATGCGATGACTTTATTTTGTTTTTCTTTTCTTTTTAAAGCAGTCGCTGTGAATCGACTGGAGCCGTCCGCCATCTTTAATTTCCCTTTTACGGAAACGGAAATGGATGATGGACCAAAAAAATAAACACAAAAAAACCCACAGAAGCACTTCAGCCTGCTGGCTTTTAGTTTCTACGTAAGGAAAGAATAATAACGAAACCTTAAACTCATGTGTTTTGTTATTGTTGTTGTTGTTGTTGATGTTTTTGTTTGTTTTTTTGTTTTTTTTCTGTGTAAAATCACACTGTACAACACTGAAGATATTTTGGTTCGATTAAAACCTGTTTTCTACGGAGCAGACGTCTGGTTTATTGAGTCGTCCGGTTCGTTTCCTCTCTAAACAGCACGCGGTTTCTCGATTTTATGCAAATCGGTCACGTGTTTAAAGACGGCGGTTCTACTATGATAGTAAACGCCGCGGAATAATTTACTTCCCGTTCTCTAATAATATCACACCGTCGCTTCCTCTCTGTCTGCGTTCGGTTCCCTTTCAGCCGCTTTCAGATGATTGTACGATAACGCTGTCTTTTAGTCTTTGTTAAAAATTAAACGCTTTAAGAAAAAATAAAATAAAATCTTTCTCAACATTAATTCAAAGAAAATGTGCGTTTAACTATTCAGAAAAAACACGTTTCAGGCACCCGTTTCATTATGGGGCCAAGCACCAAAGGGGTGTATTGCTCTGTACTCCTCTTCTTCTTAATAATAATAATAATAATAATAATAATATTTTATATATACATAAATACAATCCCGTCAGTCAAAATCTCATCCTAATCGACGAAAATGAATGAGAGAATTGACTTTTCTTCTTCGTGTAATCTTCAGCAAATTCGAATGATGCAACTTCCTGTTGAACCTGTGGCTTGTGGAACGTTCCAGATCTTTCGTAGGGGTGATGGTGTTCAGGTACCAGGATCAAGTGAATGAAATAAAATGTCACTTTTTTTCTTTAATAACCTATAATGGAGAGAACATGGTGTTAAATGGATTTATATGTTAATGGATGGGGGGGGGGAAAGGTATTTTAATGATTTGAAAGTAAAGAGGAGTTTGTGTGTGCGTGTGTGTGTGTGTGTGTGTGTGTGTGTGTGTGTGTTAGGGTTTTAAGTTCAGTAACTTTTATAGGTTTTAAAGGAAACTTTACCTGTGTTTAAAATCTCTTTTATCTTTACATACAGATTTGTAAATGAAATTTCATCAGTGTGTTGCAGTCGTTCCACACCGAAATGCACTCACTGTCCAATCACAGCTCTAAGCTATACTCGGGGGCGTGGCTGACCGTAAGACTCTTAAATTAAGGTGCAAGATGCTTACTAAAGGTACAGAAGATGTTCATGATGCTAGCAGCAAGGAAAAGTACAGTTTGGTGTCTTTGTCTTAAGTTTTAAGGTGTGTGTGTGTCTTTGTGTGTGTTTATAATCCTATATATAAGTGTATAGGCGTGTAATTAAGGCCATGAGTGTATTATGCTGATGTTTTTATGTTTCTATACGTATTTAGTCCTAGCGCTAGCAAGTCAAGCGATCACTGAGACTCAGTGAGTGTAATTCCCTTTCCTACCACACGGTGCCGCCAAACACAAGCTTTTCCCTCATTCACAGCATTTCATTCATCAAATGCTGAAATATTAGTGTTAAAAACTAAACAGATCATTTCAGTTGGACACGCAGTGTATCAGTTACTGTTTAAACATGTACATAAAATTGTGTTAAATATAATGCAAAACAAACAAACAAACAAACAAAAAACAACAATCCTGCCTTTAAAGCATTTAAACCATTAATGGTACAACAAAGATACTAACATACTGTATAACCTTACCTGTTTTTATTTTATTTATTTATTTATTTGAGAATCTGTAATGCACATTGCCCTCTACCTTATTTACTCTTCGAAAACGTAACTGACCTTTAGACGCATGTCCAGTCCGAGAGGAGCGCAGTACGGAAAAATGTAAACAGAAACCTGAAATGGAAAAAGAAGTGAAAGGACTAACGAGATGTTTCACATGGTCACAGATTTTCTCATACATCTTTATTACAGGTGTAGAAACACTTCTAACCCTTTAAACATTTCAAAAACAAAAGATTATAAAACTGTAGTAAAGACTCAAAATGGAGAGCACACTGTACTGGGTCAGTGATCTTACTGGAAAGTCAGACATTTTAGAAAAGTCTCAAACAAATAACACAGAAAACCTTCTAATAAAACGTATCGTTTTTATTGTTTTATTTGCTAGTTTCATCAGTTTATAAATAATATTCTGTTACTAAATTATATGTTTATTATTTTATATGTGTAGGTTTTATATATATATATATATATATATATATATGTGTGTGTGTGTGTGTGTGTGTGTGCACATTCGATTTTTTTTTTTTGCTGAACTGCTCCTTTATTAAAAATCATTTACTATAAGTCATTATATTTACTTATATTAATATATTTATGTATATATTTATATACAGTTTTAATTTAGTACATTAGTTGTTTTTTTTGTAAATAATTCTACCTTTATTTTATACATTTATTTATGCATAATATGATATTATTATAGTAATATATTTATTTATATTTCAGATTTATTATAATTGTTTATATGTTGATATTTTCTTACATTTTGTTGTATTTTTTTATTCATTATTTTAGTATATACAGTATGTGAACACTGAATTTTTGTGTCCAAACACAATGAAAATATTATAACAAGACATTGTTTTGTTGTTGTTGTTGATGTTATTTTATTAAACATGATTGTTGTTGTCGTCGTTGTTGTTTTTTAAAATCCATAATACAGTTATTAACTCTGAGAACATGTGTGTTTGTTTTATTTTATATAGTTTATATGTGAATGTTTAATTTCTGCCCCCTTTTTTTTGTTTGTTTTTTTTTTTTGGTTAAAGATCACATTCACTATCAGAATTAGAGACATGGTGGATGTTTGCTGACCCACGTGACCTCATTAAATAAAGATTCCTGTTTAAACAGTAGTAATGTTTAGAGACAGTAAGGGTTCTGGACTGGTTCTGGTTCTGTGAAATTTTTTTTTTGTTAGGTTCTTCGAGTGAAGGCTGAAATGGAGGCTGGAGGTTCTGCCCGGGCCGGAACAGCAGGCGGGAGAGACAGGGTTATGAATGTAGAGCACATATCAGATATCCTGAGGCAGGCATGTTTCCTCCTCCTGCGTCACAGCTGCACTGGGACTCGCCTTTTCCTCCAGTCAGGGGAGGGAGACACTCCGGGTTGCCAGATCGAAACTGAATCATTCTCATGTTTGAAATCTGCGTGTGTGTTTGTCCGGCCGAGGCTCTACGTTATCTAATACTAATAATAAACTTTTTTTTTTAAACGTGATCGTTGACGTGGTGACATTTTTTCTTAGAAGACGTTTATGTGACCTTGTAAGGAAGGAGTCTCCAGTATCAGCGCATTGTTTTGATGTTTCTTTATTTTGTGCCATCAGTGACACAAAAAATTAATTTTAACATGCAAAATCAACACTTAACTCTCATTGTCATTGACACGCCCCTAAATCAGAAAGTCTGGGCTCTTGGTAAAATACGAGTTCCCGAGTTGTACGTACGACATTGCGGTGTGGGTCAAGCGCGCTCACATCGTAATTACGATATTTCCATCCGGATGTGAAGGCAGCGTTATTATATACACTACAGTTGGGTCCAAATGTCTGAGAGCGATAATGAAACTGTTTCTAATTTTTAACTGGAAATGTTTTATTACATATCATCAGCAGCAGCTTCAGTGAAAAGTAAAATCTTGTAAATATTTACACGAATTTCAGGATTTCGTGGTGTTTTTTACGTCCCATTTTGCTTCAGTGACGTCTAAACACGCGACTCAACGGAAAGGATGAAACTCTGGAGTTAACTTGGTCAACATTACGAAAACTTTCATATTACAAATTCAAGATATTAAACATTTCCTTTCTTTCTTCACATTTTTAACATTTATTAAAAGTTTCTGTTTATTTCTGGCTTTAAATCAGAAGAAATTTCCGGATTTTTAATGTCATGTTAGACTTCTGGACCCCACTGTTACCTACATTTGTAGTGTGTGTGTGTGTGTGTGTGTGTGTGTGTGTGTGTGTGTGTGTGTGTTTCCCACAAATAAACAAATAAAACATTTTACGAATTTCTTCACCCAAACATTAGCTATTTAATTCAATGTTGTCAATATTGATCATTGATTACCATTATTAATGCTAACTAGCTAGAAATTTCCAGAAGATAACTGAAGCAAGAACGTACCGACCCAGTCCTCTCTGTATATCTTACGTCTTTTTTTTTACGATGATTGTCGTTTTATCGTTAATTAAAGTTAACCGCATCTTAAGAAGAGTGTTTTACATATAGAAAAGTAACATGTTTGTGTTATATATGTTATACCCAGTGTTTTTAGGCATCTTGCGTAATACTTTGTCTGCACAATAAAATGAAAATGTCACAGTTTGTTCTCCGTAGTTTGATAAAGTAGCTACAGTGAAATGATCTACTTTTCTGTGGCAGCTCGTAGTATAGCTAGCTAGTTTAGCAAAAAGGTAGTTCGGCTGTAGCGAAGCTATTTTAAACCACGAGTAGCTACAAGTTACATTCGTACGTTTGTAAAGTAGCTTCAGCAACACTGGAACTTCTTATGAAAAAATAATCCGTACGAAATTTGACGTTATATTTACACTACGTTGCTAATATTTTGCACATTTCTCACTCGAGGTCGTATTTCTATTTCTAACTATTTTTAAACCGTCAAATTTATCTCTCTGCTTAATCTGAGTAGCGATCTTTAATCGCGGTTTGGTCGCGAGTCACGTAGCGTGTAGAAGAAGTGCGTGTTTTTATTTCGTATTTTTATAACATATGATAGGATTATATCGATATTATATTTAACGCATCTACTGGATTGAGAATGTTATCGCAAAAAAAAGTTTTTATTTAGTTTTTAACGTAATAATTATTATTCTAACGTGAGGTTATTCGTGTGGATTTATACATTGTGTCGGTGATTTACTTTATTTACAAAAAAATCCAAATCTGGCAACCCGGGCAAATACTGCAAAAGAACATGGCAACCTCTGAGCAGCTCCATATGCCATTTATCTGCTGGATCTGGCTGCCATAGGTGGCAGTGTGTGTGAGAGAGTGTGTGAGAGAGAGTGTGTGTGTGTGTGTGTGTGTGTGTGTGTGAGTGTGTTCGGAGGCCGGTGTGTATGTGTAAGTGTGTGTGTGTGTGTGTGTGTGAGTGTGTGTGTGTGACACACTGAACGAGGGAAACGGAAAAAAGACGATGGCAAAGTGAAAGCAGAAAGACTCGATCAGTCTGTGGGGTTCAGTGAGACCGGGAGCGGAGTGAGGAACCAGTGAGGAGCTGGGATCAACCTTCATCCACCTCCAATACCACCACCACCACCTCCGCCTCTTCCTCTTCTTGTTCTTGATCTTCTTCTTTTCTGCCATGCATCATCATCATCACCGTCACCATCATCATCATCATAGGAGGATGTAGACCCCTCGGCCTGCTCTGAAGACTACACCATTTGAATGGGACTTTTTTTTGTGTGTGTGTGTATGTGTGTGTGTGTGTGTGTGTGTGTGTGTGAGATGAAGCTTCTTTCATGGAGCCCGAAAGACACGGACAGCGCGCGCGCAGCTTACCGGACGGCACGAGCGTGAAATGGACAGGATTTAGACTTTAATTCGTGGGTTTTTTGTGTTGAATTGAGGAAAAAAAGAGGCGAATTCGGGGCCTGGGGAGGAGTCTCGATTTCTCTCTTTTCTTTCTTTATATATAAACCTAAATATATATATTTTTAAAGCATCTCCTGCTTGACATCACCGACTCGGAGGCGATCATCGGATCCGACTGGGATTTTGTGTTTTTTTGTGGTGGTGGGGATATTTTTTTTTTTTTTTTTGATGGAGCTAGAGAACATCGTTGCTAACACGGTGCTCCTTAAAGCGAGAGAGGGTAAGTGTGCAGAGGAAGAAAAAAAAAAACCCGCACGCGATGATTAGAAAAGATTTTATTTATTTATTGTTTAAGTGTTGATGTTTATATAGTTGTTGTTGTTGTTGTGTGGTTGTAGCAGCGTTATCGGCTTTGCTCTGGTCCTGTCACTATACAGTACAACACACAGTATCAGATCAGATCAGATCAGACCAGACCAGAAGCTCTTTAAGGGTGTAGGGTTAAATAAAAATTTTTTTTTTAAAAAGCCGACATGAAAGGGGGGCGGCGGTGCGCGAGCGACTCCGCTACATTGTATCACTGCGCTCGCGCTTTCGAAGCCTCGACGTTCGGCCACTTCAAAGCGTTTTCCACGCGTTTGACTGGTAACGTCGGTCGTGTCGGACGTGTGACATGTTTAACACAACCTACACCGAATATATATGTTGATATACGGTGTGTGTATCTGTCTAAGCGCGCGCGCGCGTGTGTGTGTTAGTGTGTGTGCACGATCCATTTTATACGTGAGTGCGTTAAAGAAATGGCAGCTGGACACCTCTACCTTCACTTCCTCACACATTCCCAACAACATAACGTTACATAACATTACATTACAGTGTGTGTGTGTGTGTGTGTGTGTGTGTGTGTGTGTGTGTGTTGTGTTTTTACGCGACACTGTAACACTTGTACTAGCTCAGGACACGTTCCCAGACATTGTAAAGAGAAAGCCCTGCTCGGAGATAGCACCACTACAGCCACAATAACCGCTACTTCCTCTACCCGAGGCCTCCACACGGCCATTACTGTACACTCTCATTACATATGCCGCTACATGTGTTCACTTAGCATCTCATTCACTCAGAGTTAACGGCTGCTGTGTGTGTGTGTGTGTGTGTGTGTGTGTTTCCATGTTAACATGCTAATCTGGTTGTTGGATAATCACAGACCAGGTTTAGGCTGTATCTTAGCATGTTAACATGGCAGGGGGTTTAATTGTTTAATCAGTGTTTTAAGCTTCGAGTTTGTGTGAAATCGTTCAAAAAGTTTCTTTTTTAAATGGTCAAAAATTAGGTTTCAAACATTACCATGTCGTAATATGGTTCTCATTTTAGGTGCGCTGTTATAGACCGGGTTCACATGTCGGCACGTTAGGACATGAAGTCGTCTGAGGGTTGTTTTGTGTGAACTGTAAAACTCACCGTCAAAGATCGAGATTGGTTGTAGGTTTTAAAAGGTTATGGTGTTGGAGTAGTGTTGGTAGAGCAGAGCAGGTGTAACATATAGTGTTTTATATATACAGTTATATAACATGTTAGCATGTTAGCATGATGATATTGCTTGGACATAAGTCATCTTGTGAGATGGTGTTAACGTGTCAACTGAGAAATCATGATGGTCTACTGAAGGTCGTAAAATATTATGGTGTTTGAACGGCGTTGTTAACATGATAACCTGGTTGGACGTCAAATCGTCAGATAGGTGAGCTGACGTTTACAGACCGAAGGTGCGTCCCAGATCGCATACTTGTGCACTATGCTACGCCATTTTGTAATATAAATAGTGTGAGTAGTGTGTTCACAATGAAAATTCCAACAAGAAGAAGTGCACTTCAAGAACCCGGACGATGCAGTTATTTTATCAACTGAAAAAACGAAGTGTGGAATGTTGGACACTTCATGCACTCAACGGTCGCAGATTTGCTTATGTAGCTGGAAAGGGGCGGAGCTACCGGGCGCTGACGCCGGCTCAAATGTGCTCAGAATTTTTAAAAAATTTTTATACTCCCGCTTAGTAAAAAGCCTTCTTCTGCAAAGAACCTTGTTCTTGTCAAGAACCATTTATCATTATATAGGGTTCTTGAGTTGAGCTGTAGAAGTTCTTTATGTCTCATTATAGGTTCTTCAGAGCAGTGTTTTGGTTCTTCAAGGTATCATCGCTTAAGAGGTTAAAGTGAACCCTGTAAGGCTCTTTGTAAGACCCTTACTTCGGTTCCTTAAAGCACTAACTAAGAGGTTTTTTTTAGAGAACTTATGATAACATGGTTCCTTGTGGCACGGCTGTGAAGAACCATTTCTGGGTTCTTTGTAGCACCAGTAAATAGATGGTTCTCTAAAGAACGTGAGAGTAAAAGGTTCTTTGTGCAACTTAAAAGGGTTCTGCTATGGCATCAGGCTGAAAAACCCTTTCTGGTTCTAATTTGAACCTTTATTTTTAAGAGTGTAGTGCATAGTGTGTGGTGCATAGTGTGTGGTACGTCATTTGGGACACAACTCAGGTTTATATATTAGCATGTTAGGACGTAAAATCGTCTCATTTTCGTTTTGTGTGAAATGTAAAACTCAGTGTCAACTTACTGACTGTTAGTTGTAAAATATGATGGTGTTTGAACGGCGTTATAGAGAAAGTTGTTAGCATGCTAATCTGGTTGGACGTCAAACCGTCAGATAGGTGTGCTATCATTACAGACCAGGTTTACATGTTAGCACGTTCAACCGCCTTGTCAGTGTTTTAACAGCTCGTGTGAGACGCAAAATAAGTTAAAATGTGGAATTAATGTTTAAAACATAATAGTGTTATAATACGGTTATATGTTATACAATCCTTTTAGGTGTTCTGTTATAGACCAGGTTTATATGTTAGCATGTTAGGATGCAAAATCGTCTCACGCTTGTTCAGTGTGAAATTTAAAATGTGTCAATAGGATTTAAACATTATGGTTTTGGTGTTATACGTTCAGTATATTAGCATGTTAACATGATAACGTTGTTGAATGTTGACAACCAAAATGAAGTACGATGATGTTTTTCAGTAAGGTCTAAAACGCCGTGGTGGTTTTGTGTCTTCACAGCTTGATTAAAAACGTGAACCAAAAGCTAAAAGAATGTGGTGAAGCTTGTAGAATAACACTCTAGACGAGGTGCATGTGTTAAAAAAAACGAATGTATGTTGGTTGATATCTGATTTTCGCTGCTTCCTGTTTACACCTGGTCATTTCCTGTGCCTTGTATAAGCATTGATAAGATTTTGACCACACTTGTAGCTCTCTGGCAAGAGTGAAATCTATTCAGTAGATCAGAACATCAACTTCCAGTGGTGTTTTTATTTTTATTTTTTACAGAACAAGATCCGAAAGCGAGGGGTATCTAATTTGTTTTTTAACCACTTTTAAAATCGTCAACAGAACGTGTTTTGGTTGTCAAATGTGCTTTTAAAAGAGGGATGTATTTACACTTGGCTAAAATGCATCCCAGACCTCCTCCTGAAGTGGTTTGAGCATGCATTCCTAGTCATTTTTGCCTTTTGTCCACAACTATGTCATCATTCATGCCTCAAGATTACAAAATATGAAGCCCGTGAACCTCAGACACGGCTTCCACCATCCCTGTGGCCTGATTCACTACCCAGAATCCCCCTGGGCGCCAGACACGGCTCTTTACTCATCACCGTCGTTGCCCATTAGCTCAGGGTTTACCAGAAAATCTGTTTTCCTCATTTTTATATATAATCTCTAGCTGGATATCATCCTGACGCTTAAGGCCGTGTGTAAACGGG
Source organism: Cranoglanis bouderius (assembly GCA_023630585.1). NCBI lineage: Eukaryota > Metazoa > Chordata > Actinopteri > Siluriformes > Cranoglanididae > Cranoglanis > Cranoglanis bouderius. The sequence goes on from CM042549.1 coordinate 990,739, forward strand.
GTCAGTGTTAAGATGCGTGATCTTATTTTTAAATAAACAATTTGTAAAGTAGTAGGAAGAGTCCTTGTTTACACATTTAACTTTATCATCATCCAATACAACACTTTCAATACAATTCATCTTTGGAAGAAAGAAAGAAAGGAAGGAAGGAAGCATGACAGGGTGGTATATTAGTACAAGTCCACACCAGTGAACACCTTCTGACCAATCAGATTCGAGAATTACACATCTCTGTGGTATAACAGAATATTTCGGTGGATGATGTAGTTCCGTTACAAATTTTGTTTATATACGACCAAATTGTGTGTACAAAAATGAGACTAGTTGGTTCAAGATTCGGAATCCATTGTGCATTTATAGGGGGGGAAAAAGATTTTGGATGAAAATGGAGGAGAATAAGAGGGAATTTGTATTGGGGATGTGTTCGGAGGTCAGCGTGAGTCTGCGTTTCGTTTCGCCGGAGAATCAAACCACTTGTAGTCGTGGGAAACAGATTCCAGAGAGCAGTGGAAAATTTTTTGGCTAGGCCCGAATCACATTAGTCTTCCTGTCTGGAGTGAAATCGGTGGAGGAATGGCGGGCCGTGGCCAGCGCTTAGCATCTTGTGTTCCTTTCTTTTGAAAGATTGATGTTGGGAAACGGCACAGAAGGCTTTCAGGGTCTAAACACACAGTCTTGGCTGCTTTAAAGGAAAGTAAGCTGTGTTTCATTTACTATTACACTGATATTAACTTGATGAAAAGTCCTTAACTTCTTACCGCATTTTAAAGGAATGTTTCGACCAAACATGCTCACAACGATGGCTGGTTTTCACCAATTAGCAGGACCCCATGTGAACAACGTTATCTGGTGGCTGTTTGCTTTTTTGCATCCTTAAGCAACCTCCTGAGGTTCTTCCCCAAACTGTTACCACAAAGTCTGAAGCATACAATTGTATAGAATGTCTTTGTTTGCTGTAATATTACAATTTCCCTTCACTGGATCTAAGAGGCCCCAACCTGTTCCAGCATGACGATGTCCCTGTGCACAGCGCGAGCTCCGTGAAGACACTGTGTGTTAAAGATGGAAGAAGGTTGAAGAACTGGAGTGTCCTGCACAGAGCCCTGACCTCAACCCCACTGAACACCTTTGGGATGAACTGGAACTGGAGCCTCCTCATCAGCACCTGACCTCAACCTCACTAATGCTCTTGTAGCTGAATGAACACAAATCCCAGCAGCCACGTGCCAAACTCTAGTGGAAAGGCAGTGGTAGCTCAGTGGTTAAGACGTTGGACTACTGGTCGGAAGGTCATGAGTTCAAATCCCAGCACCACCAAGCTGCCACTGTTGGGCCCTTGAGCAAGGCCCTTAACCCTCAATTGCTCAGATGTATAAACGAAATAAAAATGTAAGTCACTCTGGATAAGGGCGTCTGCCAAATGCCAGAAATGTAAATGTAAAGCCTTCCCAGAAGAGTGGAGCTTATTCTAACAGTAAAGCAGGAATAAATCTGGAATGGGATGTTGAACAAGCACATATGAGAGTAATGGTCAGGGGTGCACATACTTTTGGCCGTATAGTGTATTCCGGGTATAAAGAAAAACACATCTTATAAAGAAAGATTTGTGTATTTTTGTATCATTAGACCTGCATTTCTAGTCTTTTTTTAGGTTTTATCCACACTTTAATCATCAAGATTACGAAATATGAATTCACTGAACCTCAGACATGGCTTCCACCAACCTCACGGCCTGATTCACTACCCAGAATCCTCCTGGACGCCAGACACGGCTCTGTACATTCAGTTCTCGTTGTTGTCGTCGTCGTTGTCGTTGCTCATTAGCTCAGAGTTTACCATAAATGAGCAGGTTTAGACAGAGACTTTATATACAGAGGCCCGGGGCAGGCCGTTAACGTTAGCCATGCGTGTTTTTCACTAATCTGGAGAATTCAGCGAGGCTGAGAGTCGTGACTCTAAACTCAATGGGAATGGCTCAGGTCCAGTTGTTTTTCTTTAAACTTCCCCTGGAATGCTAAATGAAGCTCTCAGGCTGCTCTCGCCGGGACTTCAGATGAGCTCGTACCAGAGACCATGAATCGCTGTACACTATTGCTGAAAAAAATGATTTGAGGAAATGGTTTCATCCAAAACATATTCGCCAGAACATTCGTAGCTCCATCTTGATTTTCGTGCATTGATTTTGTTTATGTGGGAGCCATAGCTACCGAATACAACCCTAACTAAATACAGCTAGCTTTTGTCCAACATGGATTGCAATGTTATTTTAGGCTACACATCAAAATGAGAAAATATTTAACAGTAAGTAAATTAAAACTATAAAATTTTGACCCAAAACTGTGAGGAGTGACTTATTTGTAAATCTTTCAATCAAACCTGAGGTAACTTAGCTAGTTAGCACACTCTTACTTATAAGTTTGCTAGCAGATGCAGCATGTAAATGAGACCACATACATGCTAGCTCGCTCCTTTACATTCTTTAGCTAACATTTCATTCTTTAGATACTCTCATTATATTGTACATTTAAACAAATAAATAAATAAATTGGTGAAATTAAAATGTATAGTTTTAACTTTATTCTATCAAATATTTACATTTTTTGATACATCGCATAAATTAACGGTTTCAATTCATGCTGGGCAAGAGCTAGCTGTGCTTAGCTAGGTTTGCTTTCAGTAGCTATGGTTACCACACAAAGTTTCCTGCTCGTGTGTCAACTGAGCCTGCTAGCTAAAGTTAGCGAGGCAACTGTCGTCTGAAATGATGTTCAGAGGCGCCTCAATCCTCAAAATCACAACCTCAAATATTGTGGAAAAATATTTCCACTTCCTGTGTTGCAAACTAGTTATTTAGCAAGCTAGTTAACAAGCCAATATGACTATATCTAGTGTAAATTTAGTTGTACTAAGTTTTATTAGTAATTTATCAACACGTCTGAGGTAAATGTTGATATTCCTGAGGAGTTAGACTCATTTTCACGGTCACTGTGTCTTTAGATTGTACAATAACCAGCTGCTAGTTATTTGGCTAGCTAGTTAGCAAGCTAGTTTGACTTTGTAGCCTGTAGAATTGGAAGAAAATAAAGATTACAAGGAACAAATCACTTCAAATACATTGTTAGGGTTTTTAAATCATGTCTTAATGGTTAACAAAATGGTTAAAGATAAAATGGTTAACAAAAGTGAATTTGGGGGAAACAGGAAATTGTACATTTTAGATTATATTACTGGGCAAGCTATTTATTTAATTAGCCATAGTTAGCATAGACGTATTAGCAGGAGCTGTTACATGCTACAATTATTGTCGTGTGCAAATAATTGTGATATGTTTGTGCTTTGTGTTACAGTTAAAATGCTAGTGTGTGTGTGTGTGTGTGTGTGTGTGTGTGTGTGTGTGTGTGTGTTTTGAGCCCAGTTGAGAGACAGTTTGTGTTGTGTGTGTGTGTGTATGTGCGTGAGTGTGTTTGACTACACTGACAGCTTGTCTGCAGCTTGAAGCTTCATTCACAGGGTTTGTGTCAGCAAACTCGTGTGTGTGTGTGTGTTTGTGTGTTTCTGTGTCTGTGTGTGTGTTATTCATCGGTTTGTTGATCGCGCTGCCTTTCGAACCGAAAATGAGGCACACACAGCCTCTTCGTTCCAAATGTCCATCGCACCGTGTATAACAGGAAGAGCACAGTTTACAAGCCACGCTGTGTGTTTACACGGCCGAAGCCACGCTTCCGAAATCACTAGAGGACTCAGCCCGCGCCGCGCGAGCCCCAAACTAAATAAAGAGCTCATCAGCGGCGGCCATTACTCTCCTGCCTGGAGACATGTTTGGCCACGGACACAAGCATTCAGTGGTTTCATTTATTTCACTTTAACATTGCGTTATGTGCTGTTATACGTACAGGACTGACGTTAATGAGGCTTTTCATTATAACTAACACGTGTCAGGATTAGCCCTATATGTTTTATGTCATGATAACTGCTCAACGTTTCTCACAGCTAGGGGTGTTACGATATTAAATTTGAAAAGGGTGATAACCTGGTCTAAAAATATCACAGTATCATGGTATTAATCAACCATTTAAACACACACACACACACACACACACACACACACACACACGTCAAATCCACTAATAAGACAAAAGTACCATTACAGTGTAATTTTAATTGTACACTGAGTACTTTACCAACACAGCTGAGGTAAATGTTGCTATGCACAATAATTTAGTCTCATTTTTACTTTAGATAACCAGCTGCTAGTTATTTAG
>CM042549.1:1000000-1007500 GCA_023630585.1 Cranoglanis bouderius
CCGGATCGTTTCGGGTTCCCACATCTGATCAGCTCAGGAATACGTTTCCAGGCTTGTGGCTGATTTTAATATCAAACCTCTGTGGTTGTTTGTAAAGGAAGAAATTTGTGTAAATGTTTGTCTTTCGATTACATAAGTGTAAGTTCAGCTGTGTGTGTGTGTGTGTGTGTGTGTGTGTGTGTGTGTGAGTAAGAGTGTAAGAGTGAGAGTTTACCCGAGGTCAAGACGGCAGTCAGTGCAGAGTTTGAAATGTTTTACTCTTTGGGTTATTAATCGAGCTCTTACTTAAGGAGGAAGTGCTTCAGGAAGTGTTGACGTTAACGCGATCACAGCAGCGACGAGCTTAACGGCCTCGCCGGTTTTTAATCGCTATCATTAATTAAACGTTCACCTCACACGAGTGTCTCAGCCTTTTTAAACGATGTCGGACGTCTGCTTGCGTCTGCTCGATAGATCGAGGCTCCGATGAGGCCTGACCCAGCCGAGGTCCGGGAGGTAAAGCGTAAGATTTAATGACTCAACGAATCAACGAAATATTTGCATATCTGTCCGTCTGTCAGTATTTCTGGCACGGCTGGTGTTTGGGTAACGTCTGGTCTTTCTGGTAAACACCTTTCACACTCGGTATCCCTCAAGGATCAGTACTCGGACCACGTGTTTTGTAGCTTAATTATTGAGAAAGAATATTTTGGCCAGACCGTTATTAAATAAAACCTAGAATATTTACTGAAGGGTGTGTGGGAAGGGGGCGGGGCTGAAAATATGCTTATTATGGATGTAACGAATACAAATACAGATACGAATAGAAGGTTCACAGGGCGTCCGGTCGAGACTAGAGGCGTGTATCGGGACGCGGATCCTTTGGATTGCGACGCGACATAAAAGTCACGCGAGCAAGCAGGAGGTTTTTACTTTCATGAGGAAGCGAGCGAGCGAACGGTCGGATAATGAAACTCCCAGGAGTCACTAATTCCGAGGCAAGTGAACACAAGGGCGAGTAAAATCTTTAATCCGTCCAAATCGGCAGGCGGGAAATTCGTCAAACAGGAAAAGCAAAGAAGATAAACTGGATCAGAAAGCACCTCAACAAAACCAGAAAGACAAAATAAGGAGAACGCTCAGGATTGTAAACCATAACAAACTTTTGCAAAACCTTGCAAAAGAACTGAAACAAACAGAGTCTCACTGGGTGCGTCTCAATCAGTTCCCTAGTAGTTCAGTAGTCAGGGCGCTGATCAGGGAGTCGGCCATTTTAAGTTCTGTCTCAATCACAGAATCCTTCCTGTGCACTGGAACGTTCGCTCCCTAAAAAAATCCCACAATGCACCGCAAAAACCAGGGAGCATCGTTGCTCACTATGCGAGATTTCCCTTACTGGAAATGTGGACGTCATGTTTTCTGAAGCCTCTCAGCTCGAAACAAAAATGGCGGCCGAACTCTCAGCCGACGTCCGTCTACAGATGAAGTGAGTAGCTTGTCATGGTTGTTGCGGCTCACAAATGATTACTTACATCAGCGAGTTTCATTTATTTGACGTTCTGTGTACGGTTAGTTTGATTCTAACGAGTTTAATGGTTTCCTCTAGCTCGCCTACGATCCTGCTAGAAGTACCATGACAGAAACGCACATGACTAAGCTAACACATTTACATGACATACAGTATAACGTCAGAAAGATATCGGTCCTGCCTGTCGGTGATAAACGCCAGCGGTGACGTTTTACAACGCGAGTACGTAGTACTACCTATGGAGCTGATCGAGACACACCCCTAAATACACAGAGTGAGGGCATGAAAACAGGAAAGAGGTGTGCTGAGTAAATTCCAGATTGGATCCGGATCTGGATCGGGCCGGTGGTGGAACCGGATGTGACACGTTCATCCTTAGTAACTGCCTGGTCTTCTTCTGCAGTTTATTGTACGTGAAACTCGACACGATGGAGAACTCGTTCAACTCGGAATTCCAAGTCGGGAAATCCGGCAACGCCCACCTTTCCCAAGCTCTCTGACATAAACACACCTGAGAGTCTGCATTATTTTGTACTTGATAAAACTTTATTGATATTTATTGTGTTGTTTTAACAGCTTTGTAAGTTTAGATTTTTTTAAAAATGTAATTATGTTCATTTCAACCCCAAACGTGATATAAGACGAACGATCCGGAGACTACGCATGCAAATACGACCTTGCCCGAGGCATCCGTGTTCTTCCCAGCCGAAGCGCTGGAACGCTTTCGGATCGGAAAATCGGCTTTCCGAGCTTCCGAGTACAACGGGTTGCAACCAGCGGACTACTGTAGAACCGACTAAATTTTATGGAAACGTAAACAGTGTTAAGAAAAAGCAGTCCCATGTTACAAATGATTTTGTAAATAAAATGAACTACATATTCTGTGAAATAGATCAAGACGATCTATTTAATCTAGATCTAGATAAGGTCTAACTCGGATTTTCCGAACTCTGGATTGGAATTCCTGTTCGGAAAGTTGGGAAGTTCTCCTCGTCCCCGAGCTCAGTAAATGATTTAACTACGGAGCACTGCACATGACATGCGAACGAAATATCGTAGCCACAAATTAACAACGCATTCCCACGACTTATTAACACGTGGCCACGTATTAATTCGTGACTATGATATGTTGTTGTTGTTTGTTTGTTTTGTTTGTACCCGCATGTCACGTGCGGTGCTCCGTGGTTAAATCCACAACACTGAGCGTACAGTTCGTTGTTTCCGGGACGGAAATAAACACCTCATCATCGCTAGCTAGCTTGTTTCTAACAAAACACACGCCGTGTTTTTCCCCCTCTTGTAGCCCGAAAGTGACGCAGTTCCCACTTCTAAGTTAAGTCGAATGCAGGGTTAGCATCTCCGTGTGCTCTGATCTCATACACGTGTGTGATATGTGATGATTTCCGTTCTCGCTTTCTTAAAATAACGAGCTCAGTGTTGCGAAGTGCGTTCCAGTGTTTACCGGTCGACCCGGCCTAATTAACCCCAATTAAGCATTCCTAAATATAAAGCCAGCTTATTCAGCTGTGTGTGTGTGTGTGTGTGTGTTAGTGTGTGTGTGTGTGTGTGTTAGTGAGCTGGAGAATTTTCCGAGCGTGGAATTCGCATTCACAGACGCGGATGTGTAGCGGAACAGGAAGTGGATGGAAATGACAAGAATATGACATGGCATGCCGGCGTTCAAACACCTCCATGTTCTCGTTTTAGCTAAAAGCATAACGCAGCAGCTTAGCGTCCTCCATCTTGAGTCGTGTGGCATCAAAATTCCATCTGAAACGATAATGATCATCTCGATTACCCGTAATGCACCGCTTTCAAACAATGGTTAGGATACGACGTTAGCGTAACATTAGCTATGCGTTATCAGAGATCGCATACTGTATACTATAGCGACCGTCCCAAACGACACACTCTGTTAAGTTTCTCAATGACCGTGATGTTTAAAAAAAAAAAAAATGCTACCGATAACTCTTCTTCAGCGCACGAGCACTTACACGGAAACAGGCCAAGCTACATTTACATCCAAATGTGCGTTAATTTGTTAAGCAAATTTTCGGAAAGTGAATGACGGGGTGATGTGTGGACATAAACACAGTCCTGTACAGGCAGGAACACACACTCGCTACGACATCAGCTATTCAAAAATAATAATAATAATAATACTAATAATAATAATCATTCGTAGCTAAATTTTATATTTCTGCGATAATTTTCAGAGAGACTTTCTTCTTGGTATTTTTGTAGTATTTCAGGGGAAAATAAGTTCGACTTGTGCACGTCTTTTCTTCGTACGTTTTTATTTTCGTAGCAAATTACGTAGACTGGCATGTATACTTACCTCAGCCCCTCACCCAGTTGTCATAACAACTCCTCACTAGCTGAAATTAATGACATATTAAAGTTTAATACATCAAAATATATTTAAAAAAAAAAAAAAAAAACTAGCTAGCTTGTGTTACTTTGCTGTTGGATAAGCTAGCTCTAGCTAGTGTTACAACGAGATGTTGTTGTTGTTGGGGGTATGTTAGTTAAACATAAATAGCCTAGCATAGCTAGCCGATTGTTGCGTAATTTTATCATCTCGCAAACCACCACAGCGCAAGTAGCCGGCTAGCTAGTTATGACATTGGAATGCTTTTAGCTGATTTTCCGATTTTTTTTTAGCTACGTCCTCACAAATGAAGTAGATCAGCATGTACACTTAAGCTAGCTAGCGTTACAAGTTTCAAATCTCAGATTTAGAAGTAACACTAGTTAACAACAAACACAAACTATAACGAGATGTTGTCGGGGTATATTCATTAAACGTAACTAACTAGCTAGCTACTTGTTGTGGGATATTATTAGATGTAGCCATCTGGCAAGCCATTATTGTAGCATAAATAGCTTGTAAGCTAATTGTTCCTTACTAAGTAAATTTAATCGCGATAAAAAAGGCGTAGCCTAAATTGTTTTTTATTGGCGTTGTAGTTACGCAGTATAGAATTGGGGTTCAATTTTTCGTCACATAGAGGCATCACGGTGCTTTATTTAAATAATGCACACCTGCCATCCAATCAGAGACGAGTATTTTCTGTAAACATAGCAAAGCGATAAATGTATTTTCCGATATATAGATTCTACGGGTTACTGCTTGTATCCTGCTTGCGTTACGGTATGTTAGCGATCTAAACTTAATCACAGCAAACTGTAAACCGAATCGGTGAAGAAAATGTTAGCTACAAGATGCATTTGTAAACATTTATTAAACAAGGGTCGTGACTGACCAGGTTAGCCAGCTAACTAGCAGCTAACTAGCAGCTAAACATGCCCTCCGTCTACATTTGCTAGCTTAATTTAACGACACTCCTGTGAGGTAACACGGTCGTGTGATTTTCGACAGAGCGCGTCTGTTTTGCATTCCAGACAATGGCAAATCTGATCTGCACTAATATCGCTAATATCGCTAATAACGCTAATATCGCTAATATCGCTATTGTAATGTGGCTCTGGAAGAGATATTTCTGTACAAGCAAATCTTTCTGCTGCATAATCTCTCTCTCACACACACACACACACACACACACACACAATGTTAGATGCAGGAAATCAGATGTCTGTTTCACTAAAGTGTGTGTGTGTGTGTGTGTGTGTGTGTGTGTGTGTGTGTGTGTGTGTGTGCAGTTAGAGTTTTCTCCCACCTCAGCGTTTCCTGCTCATTGTCTTTGGCCTTTCGTCTCATACATGATACCAGTGACAGTTGTATAAGCGCTTCAAACATGTAGCAGCGCTAACCTTCAATTTCACATCAATCAGAAAACTAGCATGACTAGCACTAGCATGGATCATCATATAGAGTGTGCCGTAATGCTAATAATCTGACTATGATCTGATTTTTCAAGTGGTCATGTAAACAGCACACTACCGTTACCTCAGATTATCGGATTTCAGGAAACTTGGACTTTAGCTTTGGATTTAGCGCTTTATTTAGCGCCTCCTCATTAGCGCTTTTAGATTCTGGTATCTTTTTTAACTTCCACGCTTCGGAAGTAAGCGCGTGCCAATATTCAAATTTCACAAGTCGTACCTGTTGCTAAATCGACATAGCTAATGCAACACCAGTGCATGTGACTTGATAGTTATTTACTTAGCTAGCTAGCTGGCTATCCTTTACAATTGTGACTCATAGCTAACATTAAAAAAAAACAAAAAAACATTTGGATTAACAAATTGTCATATTTAAGTTAATAGAAAACCAGAACTTTTTTCTAGGGCTAAATGTAGCTAGCTAATGTAAGCAGGAACATGTGTGACTTCCTAGTTAGCTGGTCAAGCACCTACCATATTTAAATAAACTAGCTAGCCAACTCGACGCGAACTGACAACACCCATATGTACCTTGCTAGCTAGCAACTTTAACATGATGATAAATGATATTTCATATCGCTATACGCTAGCTAATGTAATGGCACTGTGTGTGGCTTGCTAGTTAGCCGTTAACGCTACGTCTAAAATAGCTAACATGTTTACTGTTTTAATGAACAATGTTTGGCTAGCGTAGCACAGCATGACAGGTGGCGTGTATAGCTTTCTAGGTGGTGTGTTAGCTATGTTAGGGCTATTTTGTGTCATCTGAAAAGCTAGCAGGTAGCCAAAAGATATCGTGAGGCGTGACTAAATGTTAGCTGTTAGCCTTTTCTTGTGATATGAGACGTTAGCATGACGTGCACATGCACATCTTTGTGTTTAATCGTGATCCGACGCTTCCTTGAATAGTCCGGCCTTCACCTTTGGAACAGGCGGAACATCCTGTCACACACACACACACACACACACACACACACACACACACACACAGCCTTAAACACATAAACACACGAGCTGGAAAAGGCGCTAAGTTTAGAGCCGGTTTGTTTTTCCTCGACACAGGTAGTCGAGATACCTTTGTTTTGTTTTGTTTTTCAAGCCCACACTTGTGCTAGCATGCGTAAGAGCGCGCGTTAGCTTGTGTTAGTGTGTTAGCGAGCCTCGCCGTGATGGTGGGCCGTAAAATAAACACTAACCTCACTCAGAGGTTTTTACTAGCAAATCTCCCCGAGCTTTGACGTCAGAGGTGGAGCAGCTGCTTTACATGTGGCGAGTGACAGAACCAGCTCACGGGATTGTGCGGTTTCTTTCTAAATTCTATGAAAACTCTGAAGTAAAAAAAAAAAACCTACAGGTTTTAATCGTTCTGTGTTTTAGCTAACATTTTTGGATTGACAGACGTTCAGAGCTAGCTGGCGAAACGGATCTAAGCCGCCAGAACGTGACTAGCGCCGAGTGTGTAACCGATGGTTCGCCTTTTATCTCGTTATCCCAGTCAAGAGCTAAAAAAAAGTGAAGTGTCTCGTAGCTGTCTCGTTTTCTTAGCTAACGTTAGGTAGCTAGCTAGATAATCAACTAGCAGTAAACATGCTAGTCATGTTTTGTTAGATGTGTTTAAGCTACCAAAACATGACTAGTGCCGTGTTTTTGTGATCGTTTGTTATTTAGCTAGCTCATCTTTATAGCATATACATTTCTTTACTATTTTCATTAGCTAATTATTATTATTTTTATTTCATTTTAATTATGTTTTTTTTTTTTTTTTTTAAAATAGAAAGAAAACCGTGTTTACAAATGTCTTTTGTTGCAAACGTCTACTTTACTCTTTTGATTAGCAGATTTAGCTTGAGCAAACAATGCTAGCTAGCATGACACAACTCGACAAAGAGCATGCCTAACTTCCTAGCTAGCATTTTATTATTATTATTTATTAATTAATTATTTTAAAATATATATATATATAGGTAGATTTTCGTATCCAAATATTGTCGACCGCTAGCCGGTGGGTTAAATGTATCTAGCTAACGTAACATGACTAGCGTGTGTATTTAGCTAGTCATCCTTGTCGAAACCAGAAATAATGTTAACCGTCTTTTGATTAGCACATTCAGTTTAGCAAACCTTGCTAGCTAGCGTGACACGACCTG
>CM042549.1:1015000-1022500 GCA_023630585.1 Cranoglanis bouderius
GATCTTTTGTGCGTTTAAAGTTTAACTTGATTTGAAACATTATCATATTAACTTTTAATTAAAAAAAAAAATGTTTCATATGCAGTAAAGTTTTACTGCGTTGTAAAAGTTAGACTTTTGGTTATTATTATTAATATTTTTTTTAATTAAATGCGAAGTAAACTTGTTTTTTTTTTAAACGTTACAGCAGAAAAGGACTGTTCTTAACTTTTTCGTAACTCGTGGTTTTGAGTGGTGGTATTGAGAAAGAAAACTTGCTTAGCAGTAACATGTGGACGGCGTGGATAGCGTGTCACTTCCTGTTCAGGGCGGTTTCCTAAGCAAAGCAGTTAAATGTGTGTGTGTGTGTGTGTGTGTGTGCGTGTGAGAGACTATAGTGTAATATACACTCATTTGCATATCATTTGTATGTTGTATAGTACACACACAGTTAGAGGAACAAGATAAACCTCATGCCGTTGTCATGTGTTGTCAGTCAAACACAGAGATAACAGATATAGGAGAGATATAGGAGATAGGAGAGAAATGCGAATTTAACTATCATAAAGACAGCAGGTATAAAAATGTGTCTCCAGTTGTAGACTGAAACTGCGACCTCAAACCGTGACTGATTTACATTTTTTACAATTCCAGATGTATAATATCAGATTACTGTATCATCTGAGCAATTTATGATGTCAGTAACATGCGTACGTGTTACGTAAGTGACTAAAAAAAACCCGAAGGAATAATCCTCATACTGATTTACCAGTCTAGTGGGAAGTGATTTTGCTCTTATAGGAAAATTTGGTCCGTATTTGATGCGTGACTTTGCATGCACTTGCGGAAGCAGCGGTGATATTATTATTATTCACGCGCTCACTGCGTATCTTATGTACAGCAACGTCCACTAGAGCCGAATCATCCCTGTCCATCAGGTTTCCAGTTCAAACTGTAAAACGTTCAGCGACCTTAAACACGCCGACGAGCTCTGTATATCTCTCTCAAGACTTCACGCTGTCGTCGTGATTGTTGTCATGGTCTGCTTCTCGAATCAAAAACTCTGACCTGAATAATGTTCAAGAACAATACATAAGTATGTGATCTGAGACCCAATGATCGATGGATGGGGAACTACACTGGTGCGGCGTGTCGTTAACCGTTTGCCCGTCCTTTTATAGGGCGCCATTACTTGTGTGCTAACCGAACGGCTAGTCTCGTTTGTTTTAATGCATGACATGGCTGAGTTTCACAAAATGTTCCTTAAATTGCTGTATAATTGAAATAAATAAGTGTTTAAACTTGACCGTGTACAAAATCGCACAACTCGTGAACAATTGTACGATTTAAATCCGATGAATAATGTTGTACGTTCACTTATATAAGCTCAGGAGCCAAAAAGTAGGACATTTTTCTTAAATACCATGTTTCTTCAAACAATTTAAATTTGTTTGCATTCCGCACGATAATATGAGGTCTTTAATATTATGTATTTTAAAACGGATTATCGGGACAGGCTTACTTCGCTATGTGAATAAGAACGAGGCTCTGCCAGAGACTCGTGTAAGAGGACGAGGGAGCTGCTAAAGTACTTACACACACACACACACACACACACACACACACACACACACACACACACTGTACGTGTCTCCTGCCAGGACCGAATGACGTACCGCTTTATGTGTCCCTTCGGAAAACTCCTATCCCTCACTGTCCTGGAAATCCGCGTTAAACGGGCTACACTCCAATCCCAATCCAGGAACATCCCTACTCTCGCTGCGAAACTTGCTCTCAAGCATAACCAAACTTTCAGGGGAAGATTATATGTTGTCCGATTGATCACCGGGGTTGTTTTTTGTTGTTTTAGCGTCTGTGTGTTGTGGTGGTGGTTAGTGCACTGCTGTAGAACGCTTGGAATCGTTCTGAGGAGGTGCACAGAGTTTTTCTTGTGAAAGCAGCTCTCTCCTCATGGGAGTGTGTGCATATTTTAGCTCTGTGCTGACGCAAGAAATGACTCTCACTCGGTTTAACTAGGGCTTACACACACACACACACACACACACACACACACACACACACACACACACACACACACACACATGCAAGGTAGCAGATGCTGAGAACATTTCCATATGGTGAATCAGATTCACTGACCAAACCCACCTGTGTTCTAGAAACACACACACACACACACACACACACACACACACACACACACACAACAGCCTCCTTTTCACAGCTTATTAATTAATGACCTAATTAGAAACGGTACTAATAGTGGCCTGGTTTTCAAAACATCTCGTCCCTTTCTTTCTCTTGCTGACGCAGGTGGAGGAGGAAAGCGGAAAGGGAGGAGTAAGAAATGGAGGGAGATCCTTCGCTTCCCCCACATCAGCCAGTGCATGGAGCTGAGCAAAATCATCGGTACGGTTACACACCTTACCTTCAGCAACATTACACTCTTTCCCTTCAGTACTGTTACACTCTTCCCCTTCAGTACTGTTACACTCTTCCCCTTCAGTACTGTTACACCCTTCCCCTTCAGTACTGTTACACCCTTTCCCTTCAGTACTGTTACACCCTTTCCCTTTCAGTACTGTTACACTCTTTCCCTTCAGTACTGTTACACTCTTTCCCTTCAGTACTGTTACACTCTTCCCCTTCAGTACTGTTACACTCTTCCCCTTCAGTACTGTTACACCCTTCCCCTTCAGTATTGTTACACCCTTTCCCTTCAGTACTGTTACACCCTTTCCCTTCAGTATTGTTACACCCTTTCCCTTCAGTACTGTTACACCCTTCCCCTTCAGTACTGTTACACCCTTTCCCTTCAGTTCTGTTACACCCTTTCCCTTCAGTACTGTTACACCCTTCCCCTTCAGTACTGTTACACCCTTCCCCTTCAGTACTGTTACACCCTTTCCCTTCAGTACTTTTACACCCTTTCCCTTCAGTACTGTTACACCCTTCCCCTTCAGTACTGTTACACCCTTTCCCTTCAGTACTGTTACACCCTTTCCCTTTCAGTACTGTTACACTCTTTCCCTTTCAGTACTGTTACACTCTTTCCCTTCAATACTGTTACACCCTTCCCCTTCAGTACTGTTTCTCTCTTTCCCTTGAGTATTGTTACCCCCTTCCCCTTCAGTACTGTTACACCCTTCCCCTTCAGTACTGTTACACTCTTTCCCTTCAGTATTGTTACACCCTTTCCCTTCAGTACTGTTACACCCTTCCCCTTCAGTACTGTTACACCCTTCCCCTTCAGTACTGTTACACCCTTTCCCTTCAGTACTGTTACACTCTTCCCCTTCAGTACTGTTACACCCTTCCCCTTCAGTACTGTTACACCCCTTTCCCTTCAGTACTGTTACACCCTTTCCCTTTCAGTACTGTTACACTCTTTCCCTTTCAGTACTGTTACACTCTTTCCCTTCAGTACTGTTACACCCTTCCCCTTCAGTACTGTTACACCCTTTCCCTTCAGTACTGTTACACCCTTTCCCCTTCAGTACTGTTACACTCTTCCCCTTCAGTACTGTTACACCCTTCCCCTTCAGTACTGTTACACCCTTTCCCTTCAGTACTGTTACACCCTTTCCCTTTCAGTACTGTTACACTCTTTCCCTTTCAGTACTGTTACACTCTTTCCCTTCAATACTGTTACACCCTTCCCCTTCAGTACTGTTACACCCTTCCCCTTCAGTACTGTTACACCCTTTCCCTTCAGTACTGTTACACCCTTTCCCTTCAGTACTGTTACACCCTTCCCCTTCAGTACTGTTACACCCTTCCCCTTCAGTACTGTTACACCCTTCCCCTTCAGTACTGTTACACTCTTTCCCTTCAGTATTGTTACACCCTTCCCCTTCAGTACTGTTACACTCTTTCCCTTCAATACTGTTACACCCTTCCCCTTCAGTACTGTTACACTCTTTCCCTTCAGTATTGTTACACCCTTCCCCTTCAGTACTGTTACACCCTTTCCCTTCAGTTCTGTTACACCCTTTCCCTTCAGTAGTGTTACACCCTTTCCCTTCAGTACTGTTACACCCTTTCCCTTTCAGTACTGTTACACTCTTTCCCTTCAATACTGTTACACCCTTCCCCTTCAGTACTGTTACACTCTTTCCCTTCAGTATTGTTACACCCTTCCCCTTCAGTACTGTTACACCCTTTCCCTTTCAGTACTGTTACACCCTTTCCCTTCAGTATTGTTACACCCTTTCCCTTTCAGTACTGTTACACTCTTTCCCTTCAGTACTGTTACACCCTTTCCCTTCAGTACTGTTACACCCTTTCCCTTCAGTACTGTTACACTCTTTACTGTCAGTATTGTTACACCCTTTATTCTCAGTACTTTTACACACTATTGAGGTTAAACAATTTAGCTTCAGTAATGGTACACACTACACATCATAGGACACTGAGCTGTGGACTAATTAAGTCCTGTGTGTGTGTGTGTGTGTGTGTGTGTGTGTGTGTGTGTGTGTGTGTGTGTGTGTGTGTGTGTGTGTGTGTTTCAGAGAGGGATTACTTCAGCCTGTGTGAGAAACAGCCCATAGGGAGACTGCTGTTTCGACTCTACTGTGAGACCAGACCAGAGCTGCAGAGATGCATTCATCTGCTGGACGCCATGGTATACGCGCACACACACACACACACACACACACACACACACACACACACACACACACACTTACAAAAACCCTTCTGAAATAGAACATTCCACATAACATAAATTTATATGAGCATTTGAACTCACAGGGCGATTTGTCACTTCCTGTCCGTTATTTCCGTTAGTTAAGCGCCCACCCGAAAGAGGTGGTCCTTCCTCTTATTCACATTCCAGTTCCAGGAAAAATGAAATCTCAGAGTCTGAGCAAAGCAAGGTTCGTCGCACTGGGAGCTGAAGACCTTTAGCTCTGAACTTAAGCTGAACTTTGGGGACTTAACTTGGGCAATAAACTACAGTCTAAATTAAAAGTTTAGCCTGAAGGCTGATTCTCCAATAAAAGTGCTTCAGGTTTAGCCTTCATTTCTGTCTGACAAACAAACTCTTCAAGTTCACTTCAAGTTCAGGTCAAGAGCTCTTCACCAGATGCCTCCGTTAACCCTTTCCTGTCCAAATACTTCAAAAACAGTACGACAAGGAAAGCGGCTGCAGAAAACGGAAAGGTTCCAGATAAGCTTTCGGTGGACGCTAAAATCAGCCGTTTGGTCATTTACATTTTATACAAAGGTCACATGGTTTATATTTTTTAATCATTAAAAATCGTGTTCACTAAAGCTAGCTAGCTTGTGTTTTTGATTGGTCTAAAATAAGCTAGCTAGCTCGTTAAAAAGCGAGGTTCAGTCAAAACTGGCAGTGTGTTAGCTAACTCCATAAAACAAGGCATTAAAATAGCTAGCTGCCTCAATATATAACAGCTGTAGCTAAATATTAGCTAGCTCAACCGTGGTCTCGTCACCGGATATTTCCCCGGAGACTCCCTCTTCCTCCCACAGGGTCTCGAACACTAAAAACCACACACTCATTACCCCCCGTCGATTCTCAGAAACCCCCTCAAACCTCAGTCTAGACGTGAAGACCAAACACAAATAGCTAATGTGTCTGGATTTTTAAAGACAAACCCAACAGACGTAGTGAATATGTGAGCTAACAGCTAGCTAAATTGTTCATTGTTCATTTGCAACTGGAATAATGTTACTCTTAGTCTTATTCAGAAAATAAAGTTCACAAGCTGTGACTGAAAATTGGTTTCTCAACATTAAAGATTAGCGGTTAATGCTAAGTATAATAATTAGAGTGTATTTGTTAGTCATACAGTCTTTTTTTTTTAGCAATTTATCAACAAATCTGAGGTAAAAGTTGATGTTCTCTACACTCCTGACTCATTTTTATTGTCACTGTGACTTTCCATTACAGCTATGACGCTACCATAGCTAACAAGTAATAGCAAATCCCAAACTTTTTACCGTGCTCGCACAATTCTTCGTATTCTTGTATCCAGAAACACTATCGAGCATCGATAATCTCTTATTTTAAATACGTCATGTTGTTAAATAGCAGTGAAAGTCTGTATTTATGTATTTATCTTCAAGCAGGATCTAATGCTAATTCAATTACGCTTCTGTCTCACAGTGTTTATGGGAATTCTACATAAACCAGCCCCTTTTTGTGTTATTCACTGACATTTTCCAGCTTCAGATGTGCAAGTTGTGACACATTTTTCATTCCTCAACCAACTTCGGAGGTTAGGTTAGCACCTAATGCTAAATGTAATTACTGCGTGTTTTATTTTAGCCACACGGTATTTTTTTTTAGCGATTTATCAACATATCTGAGGTAAATGTTGATGTTCTCGACATGTTTGACTCATTTTTATCGTCACTCTGCCTCTGCATCGTTGTAAAATAACCTTAGCTGGAGCTACAAGGCTAAAGTAGCTAACTATTAATGGAAAATATTCCTAAATATTTTCCATCTTTTGGTATTCACAGCTTTTTCTCTTTTTTTTTTTGGTAATTTACTAACACTTCTGATGTAAATGATGCTCTTCTCAACACTTTTGTGTTATTTTTATTGTCACTCTGCCTTTGTATTGTTCTACAAAAAAAAAAAAAAACGTATCTAGCTATATTTTTAGCCTCCGTCATTAGCTAGTTTGTGCTCAGATTCATGTTTCCCAGTTGCTTAGCAACAGTGTTGTCATAACTTTAACAAATTTGGGGTATTGAGGGATTGGTTTTCGGCTGAAATGTTCCTTTAAGACCATGTTTACTATAAATACAACGGAAGATCTGTTTAGCTCGGGTTTAGCTGCCGTTCAGCTCGGGTTTAGCTGCCGTTCAGCTCGGGTTTAGCTGCCGTTCAGCTCGGTTTTCTCTCAGCATCCAGACTTTTTAACATTTTTCTTACTTAGACTGTTTAATTTTTTTTTTTATTCCAGTGAAGTTAAACCTCCTCCGAATGGCTAACATTTCCTCATCTTAGCATGCTAATAGTGTGAATGCTTTCACGCACATGCTAATATGTAGCTTTTAGCATTTAGGGATCCTTGTCCTTTTTGGGATTCTTGAGGATCCTTTAGTTTTTTTTCCCATACTGTAGAAAGGAGAAGAGTGTGTGTACGCGTGTGAGGCATGCATGCGTTCAGTAATTATGGTGTGTGTGTGTGTGTGTGTGTGTGTGTGTGTGTGTGTGTGTGTGTGAGGCCCCCATAAGGAATGAGCCTAGGGGGGTTTCTAGGCCCCTTCTGACGTCAGAGACTGGCAGGATCTTAACTGAGACAACGCTGGGTGTCTTCTGTGTGTGTGTGTGTGTGTGTGTGTGTGTGTGTGTGTGTGTGTGTGTGTGTGTGTGTGTGTGTGTGTGTGTGTCTGTCCGGTCAGCAGAGATAGATTAGTCTGATCTTATCTTTCTCTCTCTCTCTCTCTCTCTCTCTCTCTCTCTCTCTCTCTCTCTCTCTCTCTCTCACACACACACACACACACACACACACACAAACATGAGTG
>CM042549.1:1032500-1055000 GCA_023630585.1 Cranoglanis bouderius
CGGAAAAGAGGACGTTGGGGTTTTTTTTTTCCGTCCTTGAACTTGCCAACGCGTTCCCGCTGGAGGGCAGGAGACGGAGCGACTCAGCTTTGGAGACGATAAAGACGTTTCTTTCTTTTCTTTATTATTATTATTTTTTGTCTTCATTTTTTTTTTTTTTTTTAACAAAAAAGGAGAACTTTTAGCCCTCACCTCATGCTCCCTCAGGATTGCTGGACCAGAATTTAACAATTTAAAAACAAAACAAAACAAAAAAACAAAAAAAAAACAAAACAAAAAGAGCCACTGACATTGACGGAATATTAAACTCTTTATTATTCAGGGGATTTTACCGAGGCCTCCACAGGGAAGGGGACGAGGGGATGACGAGGGATTTTACCCTTCGCTCGAAGAGGGAAAGGCTAACGGAGTGGACCGGAGAGACTCTACACACACTCGACACACACAGGCCTTCAATCATTCACATTCTTTCGCTCTTTCCTTCCCTCTCCGTCCCTCTGTCCCTCTACCGATCCAAACTCGAAGACACGACACAACACGACGCCACACACACCTCCACATTGCCTTGCGTTTTTACACTCAGGCCAAAGATACTCAAAAATTCGGTTGCTGTCATTTTTTTGTTTGAGGTTTAAAATAGCACAACTCGGACACGCTAGTCGCTATTTTTCACTCATTCGGGTTTGCCTATCCATAAAAGGGACGCTTTATCAAAAAAAAACAAAAAAAAAAACACCTTTTTCTCAGCAGTCATGTCTCGTTAGCCAACGCTAGTCTACAGTGAAATTTTAAAATGACAAACTTTTATGACTATGACTTAAAAATCCTCTCCGAAATCCTGTCAGTTTAGATCATGTTAACTAGCGAAATGATGAAAATGATTTATATTCCTTCAAAAATCCTGTCAGGTTTGCTCTTGTTAGCTAGCCAGCCTGGTTAGCATTAGCAGTGAAGACTGTAAAAATACTGCTAGGTTAATGTATGTTAGCTAGATAGCATTAGAAGTGAAGGTTATTAATATTTTTACTCAGAAATCCTCTCAGAAATCCTGGATAGTGCATGCTAACTAGCTGGCTAGAATTATTATTATTATTATTATTATTATTATTATTATTATTATTATTATTATTATTATTATTATTATAGAAGATTTCGAACTTTCATGCATACGACTTTACAAGTCCTGTCAAACATCCTGTCAGTTTAGATCACATTATGAATATGATTGGAAAAATCCTCTAAGGAATCCTGTCACGTTAGCTCGTTTTAGCTAGCTAGTCAGTGCTGACGGTGAAGATGTTGAACTTTCATTAATATGACTTTAAAAAAAAAAAAAATAATAATTTCCTCTCAGAAACCCTGTCGTTGTTAGCTTGTGTTAGCCGGCTAGGATTGTGAACTTGTATGGATATTGATCTCAGAACTCTCGAGAAGTTAGCTTATGTTAGCTAGCTAGCCCGTGTTAGCCGTGGAGATTATGAACGTGTGTAAATATGATTTCTCTCAGAAATCCTGTCAGGTCAGCTAATGTAATCTAGCTAGCATTAATAATAAAGATAATAAACATTCTCCAGAAATCCTGTCAGGTTAGCAGTTAGCATGTTCCACATTATTCTTATTTTTTTTTTTTAGATGAAGCGTCCCTTCAAAACAAACACACACACACACACACACACACACACACACACATATTTGGCAGCTTTCTAACTTTGAGGACGGAGTTTCAACCCTCACTATCCACTTGTATGATGATGCTAACACTCATTTCCTGTGTGCGATGTAAAGGAAATCAGCCAAATAAGGAGACAGAAAAGTGGTGGTCATCTTTTCAAACCAGCAGATACACAGATTGACAGCACAACAGCCAATCAGGGAGCTTCACTTCATCCATCTCATCTTTAGATTTCCACCCTTTAAAAGTTTCAGAATCAGATTTAGAACTCTGCGGTGGCTAATCAGACGTCCTGGTTCTCTCTGTGCTGCATAGCTAGCGTTAATACTGCTAACCCTGCGTTCACACGGCAGCCATGTTTTCACCTCGCGCTGCCCAAATCGCTAGACGTAGGTCGCTAGCAGGCGTTAGCGACTCAGCGTTACTGCTGGTTGCCGTGGTAACCTTGCTAGCACCTAAACCACTGTGATACTCGAATTTCCGATTTGTTACTGAGCCTTGTCAGTTTATTTAGCTGGTTCAGATTAAAAAAAAAAAAAAAAAATGAAATTATTAGTTTTCTAAATCCTAAAGTTCTAAATAACTCAGAATCTTTAAATGTATTGTGTAGTTGGGAAATTTTCAAAGTAGATTAAGGTAGCTAAGGTTAATGGTGCACTCGCATGACTTCGGAATTACAACTTAGGTATATTGCAACTTACGAAGCATTTGTTTCTGAGCATGTCCATTAGCCCCGCCCACTTCTCTTTGCCAATCGTCGCTCCGAACGACCGAGTCTCGCTGCCGGTGTGAACGCAGGGTAACAAAGAGATGCTGTACGTGCCAAAACCTGCTGGCCGAAACATGAAGGAAAACCAGTTGATGGCGTTCTTTGTTGTATGTTGTCGTTGTTTGTTTGTTTGTTTGTTTTTTTAATCCATGAACAGTCAAAGAAGTCACGGCAGAATTTGAAAGGAGTCGCTGATTGTTCACGAAGAGTATCGGATATTTCTGTCGAAGCAAATCAGACTTGGGTTATGGCGGTGCTTCTTTGACAGTAAAGTGCGTCACGTCGTATCAGATCGAACTGTTCGCTGCTTCAAAAGGATATTACGAACTTTGTCGAGACGTACCGTACCTTACCTTACCGTACCATACCATAACGTACCGTACCGTACCGTACCATAACGTACCGTACCTTACCGTACCGTCTTGAAAGTGACGACCCAAGTCCGGTCTTACTCCTTGAAATTCTCAGTGACTTGCGAGACTGAAAAACCGTCACAGACATATTCATCTCCACTCCACTCATCTCCAGAACGTTGCCAAACGTCACGTTAACGAACACATCGTTAACGAACACATCGTTAACGAACACATCGTTAACGAACGCAGCTCTCCTTCCAGTCTCGGCTGTTTTTTTTTCTTTTTTTTTTCCCGAACCCGAGACGTTTTCGCCGTACTGTTTACACTCAGTAAAGCAGGTTCACCTTAAACCAGCATACCTCAACACACCACTTCACTCATCAACTTTCCACAGCATTACAGTGGTACACCACTTCGTGTCTCTGAGACACTCCACTCCACGCAGTGGCTGTTTAACAGCTGCATTCTTCTAACTTCAGACGTATCGTGGATTTGGACCGAATGGCAACCGGATGGAGCGTTCGAGTGCTTTTTAACATTATTGTTATTATTATTATTATTATTATTATTATTAAAACCGAAAAGAAACGATAAAGGGTTTACGGAATGGGCGTTTGCGAGGTGTTACCGATCTGATGAGTCGTCACGATCACGGACTTGGCGTGTTCCAGAAGGGTTACTTCGGCTCAAAACCTCGAGGACTTTTGCCGAACGTAGTTTCGTTAAAGACAAAACGATTTCTAAATAAGGTGCCTGAACTGAAACTGTGCCGTGTTTGCTCTAGGTATGTCCAAAGTAGGCATGTGCTGATAACTGGTTGTCTGATATTCTGCAATATTCGTTAGCAGACTCTCAAAATATCCCTGTCTAGCCAGGGGCAGCCAGATCAGACAGGGGCATCACTGACGATGCTAACCTAGCTATCTTAATTCCTATTGGGAAGGATGACTGTCTTAGTAATGTTAATTATTTTGGGCAAATTCGATGGAGAAGGCAAGTCCACCATTTTAGTCCGTAAGTTAACGTACGGATTTTTTATGCAAATATCAAAATCAATATACTATAAGCAGTCATCGTGACATGGAAGGATAACATAGGCACATGCCTGCTGATGAATTGTGTATTATTAGTGCGATAAAACTAGATTAACAGGGAATTGTTGTGATTTCGGTAAAACGTTTCGGGTCCAGTTTTTTTTGTTGTTTTTTTTTTTCCTCTAATCATTCGTATATATACAGATATTCTGTTATAATAACTGTATAGGGACAGAGAGCCAGTTCTCTTCGGATAAGCTAGATATGTTTCCAGTCGCATTTCTTATAAGTAGACATTTCTCGAGTCGCCCCCCGGTGTGTGTACGGAGGGGAAGACGTACGGCGAGAGCCGAGTGGCCGGCGCGAGTGTGTACAGGATTGTGTCACGTAGCTGTTAGCAGTGGTGAGAATCTGTGTCCTGCCACAATCAGGGTTACGTTGTGTGATGGAAGAATTTTTTTTCGTAGAGTTTACGAATCCCATTTCTCTCCCGGGAGGCGGGTCTGGAGTTTAACAGGGAAATCGGAAGTTTTTTTTTGTCCCCTTTGCCGTTACTGGCTTGTGTCGTGTAGGCCTGTTCGTACGTAGTGATGGAGCTTCGTGATTCACTGCCGTGATCTGATTCGTTCAAACGACTCGTTTAAGTGAATCGAGCTCGAGGTTTACGATTCTCACTCGGCAGACTGCATCGTCTATATCGAAGTCGATTAATAAAAAGAGAAAGAAGAATATTATAGCAGTAACAATCCTTTAAGTTATGCTGACTGACGTTGATTACTCAGCTAGCTAGTTACAATCACCACAAGAGCTTTTTGCTAGCTAGCTAATTTGGCCTTTTCCTGAGAAATATCGAAACGAACATCCGTATTAGGCCGAGCTCGAGCTGACATGCTTTAGCACGTCGATCCTGCTTCAGTTTTCAATTCTATAATCGTGAATAAACAGCTAAGAAATGGATAAGCAGCAAATTGTTAGCTAGCAAGGTTCCGTGGACGTTAACACTGGAGCTTGCCGCTAGCTGGCTAACTCTTCTAAGCAAAGCCTTGTCCTGGTAAACATCTGAAAAAAGTTAGCTAGCTAGTTAAATTTACCACAGGAGATTACTGCTAGCTGCTAGCTAATTTGAGAAAGGTTCTTGCTAGCTACCTAATTTGAGAAATGGATAACACAGGCAGCAGATTGTCCGTTGACATGGAGCTTTCTGCTAGCTGGCTAACTCTTCTGAGCAAAGCCGCCTCTTGGTAAAAGTCAGAACAAAGTTAGCTAGCTAGCTAAATTTCACCACAGGAAGATTACTGCTAGCTGTCTAATTTAGCTAACCCTGAGCCTCCTAATGGCAGAAGGTCAGAACAAAGTTCCGCATTATGCTCTGACTGTACAGGCAATGCTAAACAGCTCCTGTTATTTTACGCACACGTTCCGATTTTCGCTCAAAAGATCGTCAACACGGGCAGAAAAGCTAAACGCGATTAGCCGATAGAGATCTTGATCACATGACATCACCACGATAGTTTATCTAATGCTCTAGCGAACCTGGTTGGCTCGAGTTAGCATCAGCTACTCTGATTCAGATGATTAAAATTGATTCACCTGATTCACTTAAACGATTCGTTTGAATTCTGATAGGAATAGAGTCCCTTAGCGTTAGTCAGAAGGAAGACTATAGCATTAGTAGATGCAGTAGCGTACATGGTGATTGGTTAAGACTGGTTAGGCTGTCGTGTTAGGTGTTGCTGTATTTTGGTAGAGTGTCTCCATCCTGAGCATTATGGCGTGCTGATGATTTATTAACCGTCCGTGACATTTCATAGCGAGGGTCTGATGACGACATGACACAACGTTGATTATTTTTATTTGCCGATGTGTCATTCCCCCGTGTCTTATTCGGAGCATGAATTTCTATTTCGATGCATTAGCATTACACGTGTACACTCGATGTATTATAATATGAATAACGTACGTTTTCCATACGCGATATGACAAAAACGGTCCGTCGTGTGACCAGGCACGTGCCGATAATCGAGTTAAATCGTGATCAGTTTCGGATCGGAGGCCGCCTGCGTAGGCACCGGTGTACGTGATGTCGTGCCAATCTATAAAGCTAGCAAACGTCACACTTAGTTTTGATTACACGATAAAGTCTAGCTAACGTTAGCTAGCTTGTTAGTGAACCTGGCTAGCTACGTGGCTACGTTTGTGTTTAAGCACATGGTGGAGAAATTTGTCATAAATGTTAGCTAGTTTTGGACGATAATGAAACATTGATTATCAGCACGTGCCTAGCGGTGACATAGCTAATATGCTGCATTAAAGGGACATTGCCTTCTTTTTAAACAATGACCAAACAATTTAAAAAAAAAAAAAAAAAAAGGGAACCGAAAGTGGGATTTTTACCCATTGTCCCTCAACATGACGAGGAGATTATTGGGGTTTCTTTTTCTTTTTCATTTCAACTGCAGGAGACGACGGGATTCACGGTTCTTGTTTCTCATTTCTCATCGCGAGAGTCAGATCCAAACGAAGTGCCTCCTTTTTAGCCGTGCAGTCCGGGTAGTGCCCACGTCAACGTTTGCACTTTGTGTGTCACTTCTGTCCGTTGTCTGTGTGCGTGACACACACTTACACACACATACACACATACACAAACACACACACACACACACACACACACACATATAAACACATATACACACAGATATACACACATACACATACGCACATGTGATTTAAAGAGAGAGGTGTCATACTACGCTGATTGCATGTGAAGCCGAACCTGTCAAAGTCCTTCTGAATAAAACCTGTGCTGGCCTGAACATGACTCTGTGACTTATTTCTTTGTACTTTATTTTATTTATTCATTTATTTATGTATTTTTTTTACATCAACAGTTAATTAAACACTCAAACTCACAGCCTTTACGCTGGAACGTTTTAATTGGTAATTTACCTTTTTAACCAGTACCATTTACAGCATTTAACTTGCTTTCTTAAAACCAGTCCTGTTTCATTCATGTATAACTTATTAGCTAACTGCTAGCTAGCTATCGTGTGGTAGTCGGCGGATCCGTTTTGCGCTGTACACACATTGCTATAGACTTAGCAACCGCTAACTATGGAGTATAAGGATATAACACTTCACAGTATCTCTGATATGATCTCTGACAATATCGTACACTTACAAGTGTAAGTACGGTGTAATTTTAGTCACACGGAGGCTTTTCTTAGTAATTTACCAACATTTCTGAGGTAAATGTTGATCCTCCTGATGGTTCTGTCTCATTTTCTCAGTCACTAGGTCTGTATAAGAGTCTTAACATCTATATGCTAGCTAGAGAAATGGTTAGCAGCGGTCTTAGTTAGCTTGTGCTTAGTGTTTATATTCACAATTTTCAACTGGTTTTACTCAAATTCCTAAAAATGTTAAAGTGGTTGTGAGACCATTGTTGCTAACCAACCTGGAAAGCTAGCTAAGTGTAATTCTAGTGTAATTTTAGTCCTAGGGAGACTTTTCTGAGGTAATTCTGAGGTAAATGTTGACGATCACGATGGTTCTGTCTCATTTCCTCAGTCACTATGTCCGTATAAAAGATTTAATGGCTACGTGCTAGCCGGGAAAATTGTTACGATCATCCTTTAGCTAGCTTATACGCTTATAGTGTTTGCATTTCCTGGTTGCTTAGCAACAATGTTCTCACATACCATAGTTCTCACCATTTAAACAGTAAGCGTATTGTGTGTCACGACTGAACGTAGCGTTAATTAGCGCTATCGCAGAATGACATGAAGAATGATACCAGTCATATTTATCTTTAAGTTTTTGATAACGAAGCTTTACAGAACAGCATGTCAGGCATAATTTCCAAAATGGTTGATTTATGGACAAGCTGAGACACACTCTTTTCTTTCCCTCTCTCTTCCCACAGAAGGTCTGAGGTATAAATCATGTCTTGGGGCTGGAGGGACGCTAGGTTAAGGGTTAAGGTTTTTTCACCCATGAGGCTCGTTCATTTCTCTCTCCGATGGTCTTGAACGTGTCAGACATGTGTGTGTGTGTGTGTGTGTGTGTGTGTGTGTGGAGATTCCAAGTCACTAAGCTAATATTTTCCCAAAGAGTGTGATAGACTCGGAGAGCAAGGCTAGGGCGTCGGTTGCGCAAGTTCGAGTGATTTTATGGGCCGCATACCAAGAACTAGTGTTCGAGAAAATTCTTATTAACACTGATACTAAAAACTCACTAGTAAACACTGGAGACTATTTAATAGCTTGCTAGCTAACACCCTGCTTGCTAATCAGCTAATTAATGGTTTGTACAACAGGGATGCTAAACACATATGGCATCTAGTTAAACATATTAGACAGCAGAGCTAATCTTTTCTGTGTTCTAACTCTTTCATAAAAAGGCTGATGTTATAGTAAGAGCACTAAATACACCACTTCATGCATTTGAGACAGATCCATAATATAATAAATGGCTTAGGAGATGTTGTAGCAAAGGCATCTGGGTAAATAATACCAATGTTTACACAGAGGTCAGATTACTTCATGTACACAAAGAAAGAAGATCATTAGTCCACTGTGGACGTGTCTCAAACCACACTGACTAGTCCCTATGTAGGCCAAATAGAAACTATTCTAAGTCCAGGCCACATAAACACCACTGTGGACGTGTCCCAAACCACACATTCTGTTCACTATACCGACCACATAAACACCATCATCACTCCACTGTGGGCGTGTCCCAAACCACACACTGTGTTCACTATACAGGGCACATAAACTCTTATCATCACTCCACTGTGGGCGTGTCCCAAATCACACACCCTATTCACTATATAAGCTACATAAACACTATCATCACTCCACTGTGGACGTGTCCCAAACCACACACCCTATTCACTATACAGGCCACATAAACACCATTATCACTCCTCTGAGGGTGTGTCCCAAACCACACACTTTGTTCACTATACAGGGCACATAAACTCATCATCACTCCACTGTAGGCGTATCCCAAACCACACACCCTATTCACTATATAAGCTACATAAACGCTATCATCACTCCACTGTGGACGTGTCCCAAATCACACACCCTATTCACTATACAGGGCACATAAACACTATCATCACTCCACTGTGGCCGTGTCCCAAACCACACACCCTATTCACTATACAGGCCACATAAACACCATTATCACTCCACTGAGGGCGTGTCCCAAACCACACACTGTGTTCACTATACAGGCCACATAAACACCATTATCACTCCACTGAGGGCGTGTCCCAAACCACACATAGAAATAGTGATGTTTTTGTTCCACATTTATACACACTAAGCTTTTTTTTTTTTTTTTTTTAAACAAAATGACCCTGAGTAAAATATTTACAACACAAATGAGTCAGTTTTAAATAGATTTATGGGAGTGTGCAAATGTTTGTGCACCCTTCAGAGCAGAATTAGGAATACATTTTATTTATAGCAGCAAGATATTTCCAGTATAGTGTTGGGCTTAAAAGTGCGTTAAGATATTAAAAATCAAAACGATAAAAATTCGAAATCTATATTTCTGTTTGTTGTCGTGTAAACAGTATACCCAGAGTTCATTTCAGACTTGTTTACAGTTGAGTTTTTGTAGATAAAATTGTAAAATGGAGGCTTTCCAACTGTACAAGTACAAGGCTACGTTTACAGACCTGTCATTTTTTTATGCTTCCTCTCAGGATCAAATGAATCACACACACATCAGAGCAAAAAAAACCTGACCCCTTGTCCTCGTGATTCAGAACGTATGTGCTTGTGGAAACCAGCTCACTTCCTGCTCCTGTTTACTTTATTATTAATTGAAATAAAGCACTTCCGTGTTCTGTCTCCGTGGGACGTGTTCTGTTATCGGAGACAGTGTGTTTACGGCGTGTAAAGACAGGCTGAACGTGTCCGAAGCTCATCCTTGACTCTCAAGGCCTTATCCGCTCCAGAGTGTTTATCTGTGAGCTGACACGCCCGTGGCCTCGTCTCATTCGGCGTATATAAAGAGCGTGAGGGACGCAGAGGGACAGAGATACGATTCAGTGATTCAGTGATTCAGTGATTCAGTCGGACAGTCAGTCAGTCAGAAAGAGACACGATGCTACCTGCGACTTTTAAACTGTGTGCCGGTATTTCCTACAGACACACCAGGAACATGACGGGTAAGAACCGCGATTTCATTTCATTTACTTTCTGGTGTGATATCTATCTAATCCAATATCTGTCTAATCCAATTTCTATCTAATCCAATATCTGTCTAATCCAATATCATGATTCTTGATATACGATGATATCTGATTGCAAAGACTCCAGTAATTAATCAGTAATTAATCAGGACATTCTAGAAACACCAAATGCACATCACACTTAGACAGAAACTCAAAAGTACAACAAATGCACAAAAACTAATTAAAAAAAATATATATATATACACACATTATATAGTGGTAAGCAAAAGTTTGTGCACCCGGCATTTACTGTTGATCAAATAACGCATGTTAATATTTTATTCAAATGATATCAGTATAAAAGATTAAGTTGATGGCGAAACGCCTTCTCAAAATATATTTCTATCCATTTGGTTGTATGTTTTTTAAATTGCTGTCTTTAAATTGTATTTTTTTTCTTTGTAGATAAATTGTAAGGTGAAGTGCATTTCCCCCATTTTTTTCCATTCAAATGTAAACTTTCCATTTGTGTAAAAGAAATATAAAAAATGTGCACGTCTGTGCAGCTGTTTCTGAGATTAAAATATGTACTTTATATATATATATGTATATATAAAACAGTATTTATACAGTGCAAGCTGTAAAATCTTGAATCAGCAAATCGCAGCAACAGGTGGATTTCACTCAATTCATTCCCAACGCTCTGAACTGACTCAATTGATTCAGATTCAGAGTGTTAGGAATCAAGTGAGCACTTAATGTTGCTCAGTTCCACACATTCTAAGTACTTCGGAGTTGTCGGCGCTGATTATGATTCAGTGTGGTGGGAATCAATTGTGTCAAATCTGAATCACAGTCAGAGTCGACTAAATAATTCCCAGCACCCTGAATCTGAATCGGTTGGCTCGGATTCGTATTCACGGTGTTGGGAATCACTTGAGCACCCAATGTTGTTCAGTTCCTCTCAATTCGGAACCGTTTGGAGTCGACTCCGGTTAAGATTCAGAGTGCTGGGAGTGAAATGTGTTGAATCTATTAAAGAGTTGACTCAGTTGATTCTCAGCAGTGTGAATCTGAATCAGAGTCGACTCTCAAAACTGTAAAGAATTGCAAAAATGAGTGACCAGAAACGAATCTGACAGTAGTGAACAGAGAAATATAATTAAACACACACACACACACACACACACACACACACACACACACACACACACACACACACAGGTACGTTTGATATCCATGTGATAAAATCTTTGCTGTATGTTTGCAGGTTTGAGGAAAAACGCCATGATGGCCATCCACCACGAGCTGAGCAAACTGTCCGGCCCCGGACCAAGCATGTGGGTCAGAAACATCCGCCGCAGGAGCTCGCTGCTCTGTGAGAAAACACACACACACACACACACACACACACACACACACACACACACACACACACACAAAAGAATGTTCATCAAGAGCATCCTCAAATGCAACTTAAATGTAAACTGAGGTTTGTGCATATGTGTAAATAAACAATAATAATTTAATAATCTTATTTCAAAACCTCCAAGGGTTCTTCAAGGGTTCTCTAACAGTTCTTTGGGTTCTTTCTCATGTAGGGTTCTCCAGAGGAACTTAGAAACACAAACTAATAATCCAAAAGATTATTTATTCTAGATCCAGATTTAACCTTTTTTTCTTAGTGAGTAGCAATAGAGCTGTATTATTATTGTGTGTCCTTCAGAACAGCGTATGTGTGTGTGTGTGTGTGTGTGTGTGTGTGTGTGTGTGTGTGTGTGTGGGTAGGTGTGTGTGAGAGAGAGCTCTGACTGGCTGGACTCACTTATCTGTAAAATGATGGCTCATTCTTGGTCATTGTGCATCCTTGAAAATATGTGTGTGTGTGTGTGTGTGTGTGTGTGTGTGTGTGTGTGTGTGTGTGTGTGTGTGTGTGTAGGCAGCAGGATCGAGGAGGAGACTCTGAGTGAATTGGAGCAGGGTTACGTGCGACAGGGTCAGGAGGCGTTACAGAAGTCCATCAGCATCCTCAGCAACCTAGATGGCTGGCAAACCGAGATTGAGACGGTGTGTGTGTGTGTGTGTGTGTGTGTGTGTGTGTGTGTGTGTGTGTGTGTGTGTGAGTGAGTGAGTGAGCGTACATGCTTTATGCAAATTTTCTGTTTGTGGTGTCTCCTGCAGTTTCTTATCATCTAACTTTCAACATCACAGGACCTAGGAAGTAAAAAAGCCCAAACATCTCAGACGAGCCGTGTTTGGGTTTGAGCTTCAGGTCTAATCACGAGGTCTGATTTGTTTTTCTTCTCACACAGTCGACGGGAGATAAAGTGCTCAGTAAAGTTCTTCCAGATGTCGGCAAGGTCTTCAGGCTGGAGGTGCTCCTGGACCAGCAGCCTGACGATCTGTATGAGGAGCTGGTGGAGAACATGGAGCGCATGGGCGAGTGGAACCCCAACGTAAAACAGGTCAAGGTGAGAAGAAGAACTCTGTCTGTGCGCCGTGTCCAATCTTCGCTTCACTAGAGCTACGAGGCTAATCTGGCTAACAAGTAATAGAAGCTAACAATCTCCAGTTTAGCCTCTTAGGAATGTCAGTGCATGCCTAAAGCATCAAGCACTCATTTGTCCATCAACCGAATCATTCTGGGACGAATCGACTGAATCAGTTGATTCCCAGCACAATGAATCTGAATCAGAGTCGACTCCGAGCTTCCAAACAGAATCTTTACTTCTTAATTTATTGTAATTTAAAGCTACAAGGTTAATAAAGTTAACGTTATGACCTTGTTCTGTAATGAATTAAATGCAGAGCCTGGACATGGTGACATCATTTCATAGAATAGCAGCTAGCTAAATAATTAAATCTATATTTTATCGGTTAAGCACTATGCTAGTTACATCCACGCGAAACAAACTAGCATTACATTATTTAGCATTTGCTGGAAAATCATTTAGCAAGCCATTAATAAATATAGTGAATACAACACGTGAATTGGCCTTGCTAAGTTATTCTGTCATTAGTGAAGCATTTAGCATAGACAGGGAGCTCATGTGTCCTAGCATAACTGCTAGCTAACTTGTTTAAGTTGTATGCTAAGAGTTAGCAAGCGCACTAGTTGGAAAATTATTCAGTACATGATAATTAATATTAATGTTTAGTGTTTAAAGGAATTGAACATAGTGTTTCAGAGCACATAGCGGCTAGCTCAATAGCTTAGCAATTAGCAACCAGCACTAAGCTAGTTAGGTATATAGACTACATTTATACGACTCTATATTGTATGTTAATGCTGTTGGAGGTTTTAATTTGAGATCTTGGTGTTTCTCAGATCCTACAGAAGATCAGTCAGGACACCATGGTGACCCATGAGGTTTCAGGGGAGACCCCGGGGAACGTGGTGGGTCCGAGGGATTTCGTTAGCGTGCGCTGTACCAAACGCAGAGGCTCGACCTGCTTCCTGGCCGGGATGTCGACCCAACATCCCAGCATGCCTGAGCAGAAGGGCTTCGTCCGGTGGGTTTAAAAATCGAACTTAATTTTCTAATACGTATAAAGCACTTTTTTTCCCCCATAAAATGTATCCAGGAAGTGATGTAACATAAGCTAATTTAGCTGTTTGCTTTGACTCCCTCAGAGCGGAGAACGGGCCGACATGCATCGTGATGAGGCCGAGCGCAGACGATCCCAACAAGACAAAGTTCACCTGGTTACTCAGTTTGGACCTGAAGGTAAGTTGGTGAAATTATTGAATATTAGTAAAAAATGTCCCAGAAGAGTTAGAGAGAGGGTGGCACAGTGTTAGAGAGTTTGTGGAGCTTTTGGCCAATCAGCAACGTTCCATAGGGAAAGGCCCGCCCACATTAGTGCACCAGTACCGTAAGAACCAACTCTGAAGAAGAAATTAAAAAATAGTTCTTGAAAACAGTTCATTAAACGATCCAGGGCTCCCGGGTTCTCGAACAGGTTCTGTGGTTCCTGAAAAGGTTCCTAGATTGCTGTAAAAGTCCCAAGGTTTCTGGGGGGGAAAAATCCAGGGTTCCTGAAAAGTTTCTTCAAAAGAACTCGTGGTTGCTGAGAAAGTTTATGGGATCCTAAAAGGTTCCTTATTTCCTACAAATGATTCATATCTTTAATGAGAATCCCTGAAAATCCCTCTGGGTACCTGAAAATGTTCTGGGGTTCCCAAAAGTTTCCTTCCTTCCTGAAAAATTACATGTATTCTTAAAAATGTGTTTCCTGGGTTCCTGAAAAGGTTCCTGTGCTCCCATATTTTTAGTGTGAGAAAAAAGTTCCTAACTGAGAAGATTTTTGTGGTTCTTAAAAGCTCACTTGGATTCCTGAAAAGGTTCCTGTGTTTTCGGGAATCCTTCCCAGGTTCCTGAAAAGGTTCTTTCAGTCCTAAAAAAAAGTACATATGTTCCAAAAATTATCCTTGAAAAGGTTCCTTTTCCTAAACAAAAAAAGCTCATGCAGTGGAAATATGTCTAACGTGGCTGAATATAAACGTTTCTTGACATTTCCAGAAGTCCAGATGTTACCACACACTTCCGAGGTGTGATGGGAAGTTGAAGAGTTATTAACCAGGTTTTGGAACTCAGAGTTTAATGTATTATTCTCGCTCTCTTTTTCAGGGCTGGATTCCCAAAACAGTGATAAACCGAGTTCTCTCTCAGACCCAGGTGGATTTTGCTAACCATCTCCGAGACAGAATGGCTAACAGCAGAGGCATGGAGGCGACGGTGGCCTGCTGACATCATACATAAACACACACACACACACACACACACACACACACACACACACACACACACACACACACACAGCAATCTCTAATTAAGGATAAAACTCCACCCACTCATAACAGCACCGATTCTGACATCACAATTCTAGCGTAAGAGATGATGGAGCCGGAGTATATACAGTATATCCTCTCTGAGAAGTACACAACCTGCATATCTGAGTTAATAGTTAATGCATAACGCTCACATACAGCACCAGACTTTACAGTTAATCCAAACTCCAAACTCTCAGCTGCTAATAAACAGGAAGTCCGACATTCCGACATTTATTTATTTTGAAAAATTTTGACTAAGTCCTACTTCATGTTCTGTAGAACAGCTTGGAACCAAAGGGCTCAAATGTTAAAGCTATGAGGTTAATGTAGCCACCAAGTAATGGAAGTCTATGGTCTCTAGTTCTTGAAAAACTTCCTGGGTTCCTGTAAAAAGGTTCCTGGGTTCCTAAGACCTCATTACTAGATTCTGTGGTTCTGTGGTTCCTAAAAAGGTTCCTTAGACTTCAAAAAATGTCCCTGAGCTTCTAACGAGTAAATGGAAGTCTATGGCCTCCAGTTTAGTATCGTGCATCGGAACTGTATGATAAAAACGGTTAACAACCACTTAATTATTATCATTTTTATTTAAAACAACCACTATACTGCACATTATTATCTTTAAAATTGGATATAAATACATACATCACAGAGGTATAATCTCTATCCATTTTGAAGCTGAATCACTACTCGGACTTGTCTAGGGGGCGTGGCATAAGAATTGAAGGCGGGGCTGCCCGTTAGAAGTGATTTGCATGATAATTAATTTCACAATTGATTTAAAAAAATTTTTTTTTTTAAACATTTTTATATGAAACCCTTTTATATTATTAAAACTCTGATTCAGATTCAGTGTGCTGGGAATCGACTGAGTCGACTCGTCGACCCAGCACTCAGGAGTCGACTCAGTCGATTCGCAGTTGATTCTGTTCATGGACAAATGAGTTTGTGATGACGTAGAGCACTTACAGATGGCGCCATGCTAAATCGCAAGCCGTATGCGTCCGTGGTTAATCGTTAGCCTCGTAGCTTCAGCAAAGACCGAACATGTCAGGGTTGATCAGCTGCATTTAGAGTATGAAAGATCAGAAGTGTTTGGGGCCATTTTATTTCCTTTTATAGATGCTGTAATATTGTTTATTGAGTATATTTCCAAGAAGTTTGTACAGGAATCCTTCTGGTTCCAAGCTGTTATTGTATTTTTGAGAAAAGAATTTACGTATTTATTGCGCCTGTATGTGACTCTGTAACTGCATGTCTGTTAAATAAAATAAATAAACAATAAAACCCGTCTCTGTTAGAAATGGATGTCTTTTGCAGCGACGAGGCCTTTGGAGAGAGCGAGGAGAGAGTGTGCTGTTCTGTCTAAAGTCTGACTTTCCTACTTGGTTAAAGTTTTTTAATGTACTCAAATCTCAGGAAAAACATGTAAAAAAAAAAAAAAAAAAAAGTCCCAATCCCAAAAGTCAACAAGCTACAAGGCTAACAATTCTAGCAGGCAATGGCAGTCTATGTCGCTCTTATTTTGTTTTGCTAGCATGTTACCGTCATCTCGTTAGCTACCATTGGCTTGGTTTGTGCTGCGTTTGAATCGTCTGACTTATCACCCAAGAACTAGCTTGCTAATGCTACCTACTTAGCTACACAAACACAAGCCATTCTCTGTTCAGATGCCCGCAGCTCCGCATGAAGCCGTTTCATAAATCTTGGGACGAATCTTTGGCTGTACTACTTTCAGACATGATGATGTTTGACCAATCCAAGCTGGCGTATGACGTCTTCGGCTCACATCATATTACAGTTTCAGGATTATTCCCCCCCCCATTGACTCAATGATGTTAATATTTAACCAAAAATCCCACAAATTGTAGTTTGAAGCAAATATATAAATCTTTGGGTGTTTACGGAAAAGATATTGGGTGATTGACTGATGTATATATATATATTTCTTGTCATTAGCATCGTAGCATGTTTGAAGGTTGCCTCAGGAACCTTTAACAGCACCACATTTCATTCCACTGCCATTAGAGACCGTGAGAAACACATCAGAACACATTAGGAACCATTATATAATGTTTTGTTGCAGTGATTAAGTGAGCTTAACGGCTAACTTTTCAAATAAATCCGTTTATAAGTATGTACTTCGGATCGTCGCCTACAAGTTCACCAATACCGGAAGCGCTTGACGCTATAAAAACTACAATTCCCATGAGGCATTGCGCAATCGCGTTCACGTCGGAAAAGGGGGAAGGGAAGCTGAGATTGGAGGAGAGAGACAAGAAGGTAAAAAAAATATAATACGATTTATTTCTTTTTTCTAGTGTTGTGGAACGTTAAAGAGAGATGTTGTTGCGTGTGTAATTACACGTTAACGTGAATTCATAGCAAAAACAGTTATATCTCAGCGCGAGGGCAGAAAGTTAGCCCGTTAGCCAGCTAGCCAAATCCACATTTTGGTTGCCAGCCAGTTATTTAATGCGTATTAACGTTACACAGTCATGGAGGTTATAAAGCTCATAAAAAACATGAGTTTAGTTCGTTTTAAAGGTGTGTACGCGTGGAATTAAAGCTGAAAAGCGTCCGGTGCTGTTGCATGACAACGTGCATTAGAGATAAAACAACAACAACAACAACCAAACCAGTATATTATTATTATTATTTGTATTGACACTAAAAACTAAAAGCGTGTGTTGGAGATAAAGTATCATTCTGTATATTTACACTTAAACCCATGAAGCTGTTTATTATTATTAGCTTAAAGCAGTGCACATCCATCCATATATATATATATATATATATATATATACACTGTATACTACATGCACGCGCAGATATTGTGTTGTGTATCCAGGTAACGGTTTTTTTTTTTTTGGTGTTTAATGAGTTAATGGGAAGTTTAAACCGACCGATGACGTCACCTCTAAGCAATTGCTCATCAGTGTGAGGGAAAAAAAAATCTATCTGCAGTGCATCTGACTCTAAAAGTGTGTGTGGGGGGAATGAGAAACACAGAGGTAAGGAGTGTGAGGGTGTTTAATTAGTTCGTGTGTGTGTGTGTGTGTGTGTGTGTTTTCTGTTTGGAAAGAGATGACGTCATCCCTCCAGAGCACAGCACTAGGGTTATAATGAGGCATAATCATGATGTAATGGTATAAGACTTATTTTAGACGTGTACTCGCTCTGTTTGTATCCTGGGCGAGACGTATGTTGACCTGCCACATTCACAGAAATGTCATTTTTTAAATATATATAAATATATATAATATAGTAAACCGGAGAGGTGTGGTCTCTATATGTACATATCTGAACTTGATTGGTTTGATGATTTGATGTAATAGTGATAGTCACTTGTTCAGTGCTGTATTTTATTTATTTATTTAATCCTGCAGTGGTATTGGGGGCGGGAACTTATGGATTGATTGGTTGTAGTGGTTTTTGGGGCGGAGATTGTGACCGTGATCTCGAGTAGTTGGGTGGTGGGAAATGTCGTCTCGATTCACTGGGGGTGAAGAATACAGTCTCGCTTTGTTTAGGGCGAGGACTGTGGTCTTGATTGGTTCCAGTGAATTTGGGAGCAGGGGCTTTGGTATGATTTGTTACACTGGCTGTTGGGGTGGGGATTGTGGTTTTGATTTGTTGGGTGCAGCCAGCTACTGTGTGTCTGATTAGTTACAGTGGCATTGGGGGCAGGGACTGTGTTCTTGATTGGTTACATTGAACTTGGGGGTGGGACCTGTGGTACTGATTAATTGGGAACTGTGATCTGATTGGTTACAGTAGCACACGGGGTGGGGACTGTGTTCTTGATTGGCTACATTGGATTTGAGGTGGGACCTGTGGTCCTGATTGGGAACCATGTTCTTGATTGGTCGCATTGGCTTTGGGGGGTGGGACCTGTGGTCCTGATTGATTGGGAACTGTGATCTGATTGGTTACAGTAGCACACGGGGTGGGGACTGTGTTCTTGATTGGTCGCATTGAACTTGGGGGTGGGACCTGTGGTACTGATTAATTGGGAACTGTGATCTGATTGGTTACAGTAGCACACGGGGTGGGGACTGTGTTCTTGATTGGCTACATTGGATTTGAGGTGGGACCTGTGGTCGTGATTGGGAACCGTGTTCTTGATTGGTCGCATTGGCTTCGGGGGGTGGGACCTGTGGTCCTGATTGATTGGGAACCATGTTCTTGATTGGTCACATTGGTTTTGGGGGGTGGGACCTGTGATTCTGACTGATTGGGAACAGTGGTCTGATTGGTTACAGTAACACTGGGGGTGGAGACCGTGTTCTTGATTGGTTACAGTAGCACTGGGGGTGGGGACCGTGTTCTTGATTGGTTACATTGGATTTGGGGGTGGGACCTGTGGACCAAATTGATTGGGAACTGTGATCTGATTGGTTACAGTGGCATTGGCATTAAAGTGGCACTTTGTTCCCTCAGTTTGTTTTTAGACTCTGGTGTTCCGGTGACTGACCGTCTGAAGTTGCCATTCTTTCTGAGCCATCACGGTCCACACCCTGATGGCACATCGAAGATCCATCCATCTCACTCATCACCAGCCGTCCGGCCCCGCGTGACTCCGTACCTCGGCTCATCCAAGGCAAGGTCTAGTGAGGAACGCTGACCTGGGATCAGAGAACTGCACCACTGTGTGACTGACCTGCGTGTCTGAGAACTGCTCTGGGACCTGCGGTGGTCCTCTACTGCTTTCTCACATCACGGCAGCGTCCGAGCAACGAGCTCTCAGCGAGTGATTTCGTCACGTCTCCGACTCGGCAGCAGTATGAGCGAGGACTCGGGATGCAGGATGATGATGAGAGGACAGTAGCTCAGGACCCGTGCCATGGAAGGAGACGTCGCAGTCGCGGTCCACACAGAGGTCCGTATCGTAGATCGGTTCTGAAATAGAGTGTGATGTTTTACACGGCTAGCCTGGCATTATGGTTCTGTGGATAGAAGTTTCCAGGTACCACATCATTGTTTTCTTTGATCGGTGGAAATCCGTACAGTTTAGAGATGCCATAAACCGGGCTCATATGTAGCCCCTCCCCCAGTCTTTTTTTCGCCGTGTAGTGAGAAGGTGTGTGTTTTTAAATATGTGTTTCAGAGCTCGAATGGTTTTGCACAGGAATGGAAGCAGACCGAAGATCTGACCAATGGACACTCCACACACACCCCGGTAACACCTCTGTCTAACACACACTCTACAGAAAGGATTGACGTCCATAACGCACGTGTGTGTGTGTGTGGGTGGTTTGTTTTCCGAGCTTCACTGTAGTGATCTTCCACAGGTGTGTAACGGCATCAGGGAGAACGGCGGCATCAACGGCGGCTCGTATCTCAAATCAGTCCCGGTGAGTGAGCGAGAGAGAGAGAGAGAGAACTCCGATCAAAGTGTGTGTGTGTGTGTGTGTGTGTGTGTGTGTGTGTGTTTTCTGTGCTCAGTGTGTGTGATCTGTGTTTCAGATTTCGGCGCTGAAACAAAATGGCCTTCTACAGTCACTGGCCTCAGGTGGAGATCAAACGGAAGCGGACGGTAAAATATAATAAATATATTTACACTGTATAAAAACATGTAAGTATAAAATACTACATGTTTAGTGTGTGTGTGTGTGTGTGTGTGTGTGTGTGTGTGTGTATAGAGGTGGACTCGGAACTGGAGCGTGCTCAGCAGGAATGGGACGCCCTCGAGAGCATCCAACCAGGTGAGACCGGTTGCCACACCTGGTCTCCACGGTAACCTCGCCCGGATGCGGGCCATGCTGTGTCACCGTGGAAACGAGACCTCATTACATCATCACGCTGCTTCATTTCTCCCCTGTTGTGGAATAAATCTGATTTCACATTTTAAAATAAATAAGAACCATATTTCACTGAATATGATATTGTAGCTCAGATACTTCCTGGTTGTTGTTGTTGTTGCCATAGAAACAGGAGAGGATGTATATACAGTATATGTATAATTTGGCTAATATTTACTCGTTAGAGGAAGTTTTATAAAGTTTTTCTTTAATAATAGTCATTTTAAAGACTTCAAATTAGCTCCGCATCCTTTCTGGAACGGAGCGTCACATGTCCACAAATCTCCGCCCCTTTTTTCCTTTAAAAGGGCTCGAGGAATTAATGTTGTCGTCCAAATAGCTCAAACCATGCTGGAGTAACCGTAAATACAAGATGGTGGGTCTGATATAAAACCCTGAGGTGTGTATCTGTGTTTCCATGGCGACACACGCCAACTGATGTGTCTGATGATCAAGTTGAGTTAAGGGGTGATGTCATTTCCTGTGCAGTTCCTGTAGAAGATCTCGCCCCGTCGGCTCTGATTTCTTTCAACGAGGCCCTGCAACACTTTCAGACCACAGACCTCGCTGACCTGCTGGTGAGAAAGTGTGTGTGTGTGTGTGTGTGTGTGTGTGTGTGGTACTATTCCTGTGTGTGTGTATGTATATGATCTCTTTTGCATTATTTCCAGAGGAACATACAGCCGACCGTTCGCAGGACGGGATTGGCCGTCGTCACACACTTCCTGTTTGGGCCGCCACGCCTACACAGGGAGCTGATGGAGGAGAGAGACCTGGTGTTCTCCATCGCGCACTGTGAGTGCAGCATGCTCAGAGTCGTTTACAGTAAAGTTCAAAACTGCTTCCACTTTGACGATGATTGTTTTCTCATAACCGCACGCCCCGAAGTGATTTTATTCCTCTTATACCACAGCGGTTTCATATTTATTCAAGAACGACACTTTTTATCTGTTTACAGTTCCGTTTACATGTCAACATGTAAACAACGTAGTTACAGCTTTACCTCTGACTTGTTACAAAGCGCTGAAACTGGAGACTCCTTCCGTAAACTGGAGACTCCTTCCTTCTCTTTAAAGAAAACATCACCATATCACAATTACACACACTTTTAATAAACACTTTTATGGTTTACTAGACTTGCGTTAGGCGACTAAAGCAGAGCATAGGATCTTAAATATTTTTGTTTAAAGTGTGTGTCTGTGTGTGTCTGTGTGTGTGTGTGTGTGTGTTTAGGCTCACTGGATAACACACAGCCGGTGCACATGCGCGTGCTGCAGACAATCTACCGCAAACTGACATGTACGAAAGCGGACTGCCCTCGATACGGGCCGCACTGGGAGAACATCGGCTTCCAGGGTATGAAGGAGACGAGGGGGCGGGGCAAAGAGTGTCAAGGAGGCGGGGCAAAGAGTGACCGTTTGATATAGTCAAATATTTATCTAAAAGAGCTTAGATCACCATTCTCTTGACTTGGGTAATATTGTGCGTGTGTGCGTGTGTGCGTGTGTGCGTGTGTGTGTGTGTGTAAAAAAACACAGGTACAGATCCTGCTACAGATCTGAGAGGAACCGGATTTCTGGCTCTGATGCACACACTTTATCTGGTCATGGACCCAGAGACGCTACCGCTCGCTAGAGACATCTACAAACTGTCTCAGCATCCAGTACAGGTAACACACACACACACACATATTTATACGTATATAAATATTAAACAATCATTACTATATTGTTCCTTTAACACCCAGAGCTCTGTAATGGTCTAATGTACCGCTCCCCTTTTCCAGAATTTTCCGTTCAGCGTGATGTCCATCAATCTGACCCGCATCGCCCTGCACGCGC
>CM042549.1:1062500-1122500 GCA_023630585.1 Cranoglanis bouderius
AATTCTATTGTTTTGTTGTTGTTGTTGTTGTTGTTTTCTATATAGCTTTAAGAGTTTGTATTTATATATTTATTTCAGGAGTAAATCTAGATGAAACACGTACACGATAAAAGTCACCAGTTCATTAGCTACCTAATGCATATTAATACATAATAATGTATAATAATAATAATAATAATAAAACTGCTAGATCAGTATTTAGGCCATAAATCCATCCATAAAGAGGCAAACGGTGACGTCATTAATGTTTATGTTCACTGTCTCACCACTGGGGGAAAAAAAAAGAAGAAGAAATTTAATTCCCTCCTGTTCTCCTTCTCAGGTTTGTCCTGTAATAGATGCGCTTCACCACTAGCGGGCGATCTGTGACTAATCTGCTAATCCTAGTTAGTGTTGGTGCACTGGTGATGGCAATCCCAGCTCTCTCGAGTGAATCAGATCATCCATTTGACTCAGCTGAACTGACTCACTGATTCGACTCTTAAAACATGATTGTGATTATGATTATTTTCCTCGATGATTATTTCCTGTAGTGTTTATTCAGACTAAAGGGGTAAGTTATTTCCAGACGGAGGACGCACGATTTGCACCGTATAAACCACGGGGATGGGCGTGTCTCTTC
This sequence comes from Cranoglanis bouderius, assembly GCA_023630585.1. Taxonomy (NCBI): domain Eukaryota; kingdom Metazoa; phylum Chordata; class Actinopteri; order Siluriformes; family Cranoglanididae; genus Cranoglanis; species Cranoglanis bouderius. The sequence goes on from CM042549.1 coordinate 1,063,123, forward strand.
ATGCTGTACACGTGCTCATCACGTTAGGAATTCCTATCTGTAATACAGTGCTTATAACATGTTTATAGACACCGATTGACCCAAACCGTGGTGTCAGTTTCGGTGTTGCGCACACGTGTGTTTTTATATTGTGGTGGAGATGAAATGTCCCCGTAAGGGTAGGAATCTCGGACCGTCTTGACCTTGCCGGGAAAATCAGTGCAAGGAAAGTTGCTTTATATAAAAACTGCACACACACACACACACACACACACACACACACACACACACACACACACACACTAAAAGAGCCAAACATTTTCTTTTCGTTTCTGTAGTTAAGGTTGTGGTTAGATTTAGCTATAGCGTGGCTTTAATTAGCTACATTAATAATTAAGTTAGTCGAAGGTCCTCACAAGTAACGTGTGTGTGTGTGTGTGTGTGTGTGTGTGTGTGTGTGAGACAGAGACAGAGAATTTCTACAAGCACACACTTTAGTTCTGTTTCCAGACTGGCTCCTTCGGCTCAGACGACCTCGTCTTACTAACTTAATTAACTTTCAAATGCAAACCTGCTGCTTTGACGCGCACACACACACACACACACACACACACACACACACACACAAAAGCTAATACACCTCCTGATAAATCATCCTAACCGTCTTCTTCATAAACCATGAGGATATTAATAATAACACTTTACTGCAGATTTATGAGGCATTATTCAAGTTTATTAAATGCTTCGTAAGCAGAATTACCAACAAACACACCGTTCTAATGAATCCCGAATGCTCCATTACACACCAGCGCTTAAAGAGTGAAGGCTTGCATGTTTTTCCCTCTTTTTTTTCTTTTCTTTTCTTTTCTTTTCTTTTAGGAATCTCTGAATCAATCCAGATTGAACTGGAATTTGTTGCAGGAGTCCCATCTGGCCTGCAGGATCCCGTGGAAGACGAAAGGAGGGTCCAGGAGCGTGTAAAGCAGCCAGAGGTTGCACTAGAGTAAGCGTAGAGATATCTTTTCTGGGAAATGACTACAGTAAAACAAAAAAAGCGCTCCAAATATAGTAGTTCCTCCTCCAAAGACATGTTCGGCGTCTAAAGTCTTCTTTATCAGAGTCACACACGTTGTTCGCTGACGAGTAAGAGAGGTTTACAGCCTCTGGTTTAGCATGGTACAGGATACAAATCAAATGTGAACTTCGTTACCGTCCAAATTACTTCTAATGAACATCCCCGGCTTCACGTTTCAGGCCACGCCCCCTCACCCGAGTCTGATGCTTTTTGTCCATGTTTACAGATAACAGTTCGGACGTCATGAGTTCATTACCGCAAAGTAAAAGCTCCGATTTGTTACCCAGTCCCATGCTTTCATGTTTTGATCGCTCCGAAACCTCATGGTCAAGGCGGTAAAAAGTGCTAATGTGACGTAATAATGCACGGGGAGCTAGTTAAGCTATTTTATTCGACTCCGGTTAGCGTCTTTTTCTCTTGTTGTGTTGTGTACGTGGGATTCGGAGCGACTAAATCATTTAATTTACAAAATCATTCAAACCTCGCAATATTCGGAGGAGCGTGCAATTTTTCAAAATTACCGCAGATTTTCCGCAGGTTTCGGCCGGGACGCGTCACGTGACCGTCGTCACAACGCGCATTCAGCCAAAGCCCTCCTCGATTCACGTGTCGAACATGAGTACAGCTAAAAGGTCTCGTTTACCGACAAACATCACTGTGAAAGAGCGCGCAGAACTATTTCGTGCGACGGCGATTTCGCCGATTCAGTAGTTTTCCGCAAAAAAAAAAAAAAAGCACAAAAAACTCAAGTTGCAAAACAAATTTAGAAAAAAGCAGCATCAAAATCGAACATTTTTGGTCGCAAGTAGGGGTTTTCCTGGTTCCTGACGTCTGCTGGAAAACTAAAAAAAAAGCTGATAGTCTGGACATGAACTGTCCGTCCACATTTAGCATAAAATTGTAAAAAAAAAAATTTTTTTAGGTCTTTCTGTTGCTTTACGTATTTCTACAACCACTAGAGATGTTCCAGGATTGGAGCTTTTACTGAATTTAAAACAGAACTGATTATGTTTTATGGTGCTTGGCCCCCTTCTCACATGCACTGGGCCAGAGCTCGGGGTCGGTCTCTTAGGAACCTCAGGAGATCGGGGGCATTCAACTAAAATAAATAAATAAACAAACAAACAAATATATAAGGTCTGAATAAGCGACTGACGTGACCGAATGGTGATGACGGTTAGAGTTTCACGCTTTATTGGCATTTCAGTGATGGTTTATTGGACCGTCGTGAACAGACGAGACACCTGTTTTGAATTCGTGACTTGGAGAGCAACACATTTTTGGAGAGCAACACATTTTTGGAGAGAAACACATTTTTGGAGAGAAACACATTTTTGGAGAGCAGCACTTGTTTTTGTCTTTTTGGTTTTTTTTAACAATCTGTTTTCATCGTCAACGTTTTTTTATTTTTAAAACAAGCCATGGCGTCATTTCGCTAATCAGATCAGAGAGTAAATAAAATGGAAAAACCTATAAAAGTCTGTGAAATCTCTCCTTTCTGAACGAATGTCTCTACCCATGTTCCGTGTAGCGAGCCCTTCAGCTGCAATATTTACATAAACGCATGTGGCTGGAGAAAACATCACAGAGGATCTGCTCCAGAAGCCACAATGGTTCGTGTTTACCAAACTAGAAGCGCTGAACTGCGGACATTTTTTTTTTTTAATACGTGTTAGTTGTGTTAAAGTGTTTTTTAATGCACTCTGTTCAGTCGAATGAAACACTTGGATGGATCTGCATCCAGATGATGGTCTGCCTGATAGTTGCTAGAAGCCTGGGTTAAGGGGGTAAAGGCTTTGCTCTCGGGTCCAGCTGTGGAAGAACAGGACCGTGACCCTGGTATCTTTCCTAATCCTGAAACTCATAATCTGGTCACACACACTGGTGTGTGTGTGTGTGTGTGTAATGTGATATTTTATATGCGTAATTAACCGAATGAGAATTTATAGCGAGCTGCGTCTCGTTAATCCCAGCAGCATGGCTATACGAGATGCTTCAACAAAACCCATTGCATTTCTCATTTACGTCTCATTTTTTTGGCTTGAAGAAGACCTCTTCGTCCCTAAACTGTCCACCACAGAATCCTTTCATTAAACACTTTTTTTTTTTGTTGTTGTTGTTGGTGTGACCGCTTTGACTGGTGACCTAAAGAGGCTCATTTCAGGTTTGATGATGTCTCACTCTCTAGCGCCTAGTTTAGAAGTTCTTCATCGTAAAAATGTCTGTCCTCAATGAGATCTCCAAACGTCTGGCCAAGAAATACTGGGGAAATATCGGCACGGCTCTCAAGCATAAGCACTTCTCCAGACGTGGGAATCCCGAACTCCTGCTACTGTCAAACGTTATTTGGTTTGATTTACGAAATCTCAGGTGCTACTGTAAAAGTCTGGACCTGAGACAGGACCTGCGGTGTCTCCACCAGTGAATAATGCTGGTCGTGGCAACTACCGCTTTAGTGCTTTACTTGAGGCAAATTTGACTGAATTAGATGGTTCTGGACTTAAGTATGATCTTGAAAACAACACCAAATGTATCGAGGAGTTTGTTCCAGGGAATCGTCAGGGAAGATGGTGCCGACGGCCAACTACGCTGCTTGGTCTGGCACTGTAAAAGTAATCGGGCCTAGCACAGAACCCTGGGATCTCCCAAGAACGACCAGCCAAGACCAGTGATTGGACTTATGACAAATAATCGGGCCTAGTGCAGAACCCTGGGATCTGCTAGTGAAAATGCTAGCACTGTACTAATAAAGCTAATATATCCTAAACGATTAAATGAATTTTTAGCTTACATTGTGTTCACACTTCAATGTCAGACATTCTTCTCTGCAATTTGGTCATTTGCCAATTCCCGCCCACCAGCCAGCATTCTCCAATCGCACAGCAGCTACGAACAGGGAGGGTGAAGGCTAACGTGCTTCCTCGGAGACGTGTGAAGCCAGACGCCTGAATCTTTTCAAACTGCTGCGTCACAGAGCAGCGTACGGTCACTCTCTCCGAGGAAAGTGCTATCTGCCCTCTTCCGCATACGTGAGCTCACAGAAGCCCACGATTGGCTAGTGTCACTGTGATTGACGGGGGGGGAGAGAGAGAGTGTATGCCCCTCCCACCCAGACAGCATGGCCAGTTTTGCTCTCTAGATTCCTGCCTCTCACAGCTGCAACCATTTTAAACCCCTCCCACATCCTAAAACACCAACTTGTTGAATTTTATCAAAAGAGGTGGATTTGATCAACCGCTCAAGAAGCGATGACGCGAAATCAGTTTGTGTTCCTAGCTAATGTGAGGTTGCCATGAGTAACACATTAGCATGCTAATGACCATGGAATGGAATAGATGACGTTTCTGATAGGGTTTTTGAAACCGCCCTCAGAAGACCCGCCAGATTCCTCCATCTGTGTACGATCAGCTCGGGAAATCCAGATCCGCAGGCGGCCCGTCTCCTCCGTCTTCTCTCCTCTTTCAGAGCGTCTGAGTTAGCAGCACTGCGAAACCCATCACACTCGTCCTCCCTCTCTCCACTCGTCCCTTCGGAAGGAAACCGTATCTGATCCCACCATCCGCCCCTGCGGTTCAGCAGAACCTCAGAGCTTCGGTGTGGTGGTGTGGCGGCCGTGAGTCAGAGAGACGTCACCGATTCCAGCATTACACAGGAAGTGGAGACGTGGGATGGAGTTCAGCAGCAGCGCCGAGGAAATGTATTAAAGTTATACAGAATGATCAAATATTTCTTTTCAATTTCACTTCCTGACCTTTCTCTCTCTCTCTTTTTTATATTGGCCCATATTTCTTTTCTATTACATCTGTCTGTGTTCTTTATCTCTCTCTCTCTCTCTCTCTCTCTCTCTCTCTCTCTGCCTTTTTTCCTATTTTTTCTGTATCTATTTCTCTTCTCTATCATTTAATTTTCCTTTTCTTCCCTCTCATTATCTATCTATCCATCTATCTATGTTTCTTATTCTATCTGTCTCTTTCTCTCTCCCTGCTTTTCTTTACTTCTTTCCGTCATTCTATCTTTTTTCTACCTCAATTTCTCTCTTTACCTTTTTCTTATTTCCTTATTCCCCCTTTTTTTGCGTACTTTCCTTCTCTCCCTAGTTCTCTCTCTTATTTGCCCTTTTCTTCTGCCTCCTTCTCTCTTTGTTTCTCTCTCTCTCTCTCTCTCTCTCTGTCTATATCTATTTCTGTATTTGTCTTTCTGTCAGTCTTTAAGTGTGTGTGTGTGTGTGTGTGTGTGTGTGTGTGATCAGTTCCACATTAATGAGGAGTGTATATTGTGTATAAACCTACAGGTCCTCCTCCATCTGAGCCTGTGGAGCCTGCCGGTGAATATCCCACTCCCCTCCTCCCTCCCTCCTTTTTCTTTTCTTTTTTTTTTCTTCTTTCCTCAATTCTTCCTCCTTCTTTCCATCCTTCCATCATTATCCCCCCCCTCCCCCCCTCCCCCTCCTCTCAGCAGGGCGGGTCATGGCTAGCGTGTCTGCAGCGGTGTATTATTCATGCTACAAGAACTTCTTTATTTATTTATTTATTTATTTTTTGTACTCACACACACACACACACATCATCGTACACACACGTCTGTTTTTAACCAGCAGGTTTTCACACACACGGCTCACACTCGTGTGGTATTCACAAGAGTTCACGAGGCGATTAGCGGTCGATGCTAAGTGTAATAACGGTGTAGTTTTAGTCATAGGGAATCTGTTTTTAGTGATCTGCCGACACTTGTGAGGTAAATGTCGACGTTCCTGACGGTTCTGTTTTGTTTCCACTCTCACTGTGATGTTACATACAGGACTTAATGACTACACGCTAGCTAATAGATTTCTAATGACAGCAAAGTCTCTTTCAGTGTCCATAGCACCCAGTTGCCTAGCGACGGCGCTGTTTAGAAAGTAAAACTCTCGACAAATTAATATTTCAGCATTTTATTTATCTTTTAATGGGCACATGCTAAGTTTGCTAAGTTTAACCTACTTGCTGATCTGAGCTAAAGATGTTACGTAACCAGAAAGAACCCTCGCAAAAAAACAAAAACAGGTTAATGATTTATATCTATGTGGACAATGTAAAGACACAGTGAGAGTAGAAATGAGGAATCTGGAATGTCAACATTTACCTCAGAAATGTTGGTAAAATACTAATTTTATCAAAGGACTTTGTAAAGCTAGATTTACACTGTTAGCATCGAATGCTAATGTCAAAGAGTTCGGCCATTTTGAGATACTTCAACAATGTGTCAACCCCCCCCTCCCGCCATGTCTTTGTCACTATTTCTTGATCTCTCTCTCTCTCTCTCACTATTTCTTGATCTCTCTCACTCTATCTTTCTCTTCATCGCTCTCTCTCTCTCTCTCTGTCACTATTTCTTGATCTCTCTCACTCTATCTTTCTCTTCATCTGTCTCTCTCTCTCTCTATGCTTCTTTTATTTTCTCTTTCCCTTTTTCCTCTTTCTTCATCTCTTCTCTCTCTCTTTCTCAATCTCTCTCTCTGTCACTATTTATTGATCTCTCTCTCTCTCTCTCATTTCTTTCTCTCTCTTCTTCTTACTGTCTGCCCCATCTCTCCATCTTTGTCTGACTGTCTCTCTGCCATTTTTTTTTTCATCATGGCCCAATGTTCTCTGTCTCTCTGCCTGTCTCTCTTACTTTCTCTCTCTCTCTGCATGCTTCTTTTATTCTCCCTTTCTCTTCTCTTTCTCTTTTTTCCTCTTTTTTCCTCTCATTTTCTTCCCCTTTCTCTCCATCTTTGTTTGTCTGTCTCTCTCTCCCATTTTTCCTGTCATGGTCTCTCACTCTCTCTCTCTCTCTCTCTCTGACATCACACCAGACTCTCCTCCCTCCAGTCTTTCTCTCGTCTCCTTCTCTCTGTCCCTCTCTTCCCTACATCCCCTCTCACTCACTCCCCTCTCTCCCGACGTCCTCGCTGGAGAGCAGTGTGTGTGCAGCAGTGTGTGTGTGTGTGTGTGTGTGTGTGTGTGTATCAGCGAGGAGCACCATGCTGAGACACACAGCCCGGGCCGCTCTCTCTCTCATTGCCGTGTTCCTGCTGCTGGACGTCAACGAAGTTGGAGGATCCGTAATCGGAGAAAGACTGAGAGATGAGGAGGAGAGGAACAATGGCACCGCAACAGGTACTGATGAATATTAACCCCTCATCTGTTCATCTTAAAGCGTTGTGTTTATATAACTGCTGTGAATTATTCAGTAAATAAAGTGCATGAGTGGGAATGCACCAAGTCCTGGGACTTTAATGGGTTAAAGAGAGGATTGAGGTTTTCTCTTGTAGTACAGAAAATAAATGGCAACCACACACACACACACACACCTAGTGAAAGTTATTACTCAATAAATCCAGCTTATTTGTCTCTGTTCGAACCTGAGAATAATCACCAAAATAACAGCAGACAAAAACCTGCCTGATGAAAACGCCACTTGATCTGATTAGGAAGAACTCGGGCAAGGAATTTACTTCCAAAAGTGGGAGAAAGGTTCATCCAGGTGATTTTTCTCAAACCTAGCTGAACCAGTGTGAGCCAATCGAAAACAAGAACCCGGTCGAGGAGGAAGCACACGTTAGCCTTCATGTCTCGGGATTGGTAGCTGACGTATGCTGACTTGTGTGTGAGAGCTAGCCAGTGGGAGGGAATCGGGAAATGAGCAAATTAGGAGAAAATTGAGTAAGAAAATGACCAAATAATTAAATAAACAAACCAATAAATACATACATACATACATACATACATACAACAAGAAGCCAGGGCGTGTTCTCACTTTTATTAAAAATAAATAAATAAATAAAAACAGTCGCCGAATTACTATGTTGCATTAAACGTCACAATATCAGGACCATCCATAATATATATATATATATATATATATATATAAACATAAATTTAATAGCTATATGTCTGCAAAGACAGTAGCAACAGATTTGTTTTTGTTTGTTCGTTCATTCATACATTCATTTCTTTCTTTCTTTCTTTCTTTCTTTCTTTCTTTGTTTATTTGGTTACTTAGTGTCCAGTTAAACATGTTGTAGGTTAATAGGGGGCCATGCACTTTTTCGAAAACCCTTGACAGTGATCTGGCTTTATCCTGGTCAGTGTAATTAAAGCTATTTCATTTAGTTGCATTTTGTAATTACTGATCACACGGTAAAACATTAATTTTTCGGACATAAGTCAATTTCCACCAAAATTGTTGTTACTAAGAGATATTTACCCCTAAAAAGATTAAATTATAGCGGAGACAAATTTACATCCAGGTTTTTTGATAGTGGAGATGTTCCTGCTAGTGGTGTTTTTACAAGCATTGATCCACAGAAAGATAAAAACGGGCGTGTCCTATTGGTTTGGCCTGGAATATAACCCTACGTTCAGCTCAGAAAGCCGCAAGTCGCTTGCGTGAGCCGGTTACTAGCCGAATTTAACGGAAAGTCTTTTTAAAAGGCCGGTTTGTTATTCCTTGTTTTAACATGAAAGCAATTCACTAAACATTTTGACGCTAGACGTTCTCTATAACTAAGCCCGAATCGTACAAAGCCACAATGACCAGTCTGAGGATGTGATGCTGATGTAGCTTTTTCCAGTTTTGAAAAGTCGACGCCAAACCTTTGCCTGAGTTACACAGGAGTCTTGTCGTCTGTACAGTCCAGGAAACACTAACACACTGCACCTGTTGGCAAAGAAACTCATATTGAACTGAGAGAGGAGGAAATATGGCATAAATCCACTCCAGATGCTGGAGAGTTTGACTGGCACGGACGGAGGGTTTTGGAGACAGATGTCTGTTCAGTTCATTTCTGTTTTACAGTGTTTAAAAACAAAAAAAAAACAAAAAAAAAACCAAGCAAAAATGGCAATGCAATTAAAAAAAAGCAAAACAAATGACACGCATTTGAAAATAACTCCACAAACATAATGAACCGTTTAAGTGAATTCTAGTGAAAGTGCAGATCTGTAATTCCCTTCAGGATCAATTTCTATCTGTAAATTAGTTTTTTGGAAAAAGGATCCCAAAGTTTGTTTAAGTTACACAAACGGTCGAGTCGAAAGCTCCAGGAAAAGTAACACACTGCACCAGTTGGAAGATTTACACCAAACTTTTTAATACCAAAGCTTAAATATTGAGTGTCAAAGCCACTTCGGGGGAGGGGGAAATGTGGGGAAGAAATATGACCTCCGTGTAAGATCCAGACAAGCAGCAGTGTGTGTACGGTCCAGTGGTGGAAAGAGTAGAAAAAAGTACTGCTACTGTAGAAATAATTCACTTGAGTGGAAGTAAAAGTAGTGATCAAGTCGCTGGTGAAACATTACTTGAGTAATTACTCTACAAATTACTTCCTGTTCTCTTTTCTATTCCGTTCTTACGTTAACTAGCTGAAGCGAACACCAGAAATGCACTCGTGTCTTCACTGTCTCGGACACTGCTGCTAAATTTTCAGTCTATTTAAATATTAATATTCATCATTTAAATATGAAAAAAAAAGTGAAAAACCTTCGAGTGACTGCAAAAGACCTGCAGCAAGACTTGGTGGCAACAGGTACTGAGGTTTCAGTGAGCACAGTATAGCGATGAAACAAAACTGGAACTTTTCGGCACGATGGATCAGCGGTATGTCTGGAGAAAGAAGAATGAAGAAAGAACACTCTGTCCACAGTCAAGCATGGTGGTGGCTCGGTGATGTTCTGGGGCTGCTTTGCATCCTCTGGCACTGGAAACCTGCAGCGTGTGGAAGGCAAGATGGATTCATTGAAGTATCAGGAAATCCTAGGAGAAAACGTCATGCCGTCTGTGAGGAAGCTGAAGCTTGGGCGTCATTGGACCTTCCAACAGGACAATGAACCCAAGCATACCTCAAATGCCACCAAGGCTTGGTTGCAGAAGAAGTCCTGGGAGATTATACAGGGCCATCGCAGTCACCTGACTTGAACCCCATAGAAAATCTCTGGTGGGATTTGAAGAAGGTGGTTGCAGCACGCAAACCCAAGAATATTACTGAACTGGAGGCCATTGCTCATGAGAAAGATTCCTAAGATTCCTCAGGAACGCTGCCAGAAGCTGGTGTCTGGCTCTGCATCTCGTTTGCAGCAGGTCATAACAGCAAAAGGGTGCTCTACTAAGTACTAAAGATGTTTGCCATGAAGGGGTTGAATAATTTTGAGACTGGAGAAGTCATTATAAGTTGCATTTTCAGTTGAATTTGGGGAAACATCTTGAAGCATTCGTTGTGTTGAACTATTTTGACTGCTTTTGTTTGATTTGTTCATCACAAACAGCTGAAAGTCTGTACATTTTGACAATAAACCTGATTTGCAATGGGGGTCGAATAACTTTGATTGCAACTGTAAAATCATACAATTTGAATCGTAAAAAAAAAAAAAATCTTCTAGCCTTAATCTAGCTTGTGATTTTATCTCGATAGCGGTTTGATCTCAGTTTGATGACTCAGAAGAACTTAAGGATCTTCCTCAGAGACTTACTAGAAGTTCTTTCCTGGGATTCGATCCAACAACCTTCTGGTCATTAGCGCGTGACCTTATCCTTATCCTTAACCGCTAATTTCCTTTATAAAACTGTATGAATAAGCGAATGGTTGCTCATCAAAATGTCTCAGCAGTGGAAAAGATAAATACATTCAGGAAACATTCAGTGCTGGACGATATAATTAACAGGAGATGCTGTGTGTGTGTGTGTGTGTGTGTGTGTGTGTGTGTGACTGATATTTTCTAAGTAAATATAGGTCATGACTGATTTGGGGTTTTATTAAGACGAGAGGCCGCAAGATTTTTCCATGAGTCTCTCTGTGGTCTCCTTGATGGAGGATTTAAACCTCTGAGTGATGGATAAAGCAGAAACAGTGGCGTTTAAAACCAATTTTATTACTCCAAAGTCTGGATAAAAAGTGTGTGTGTGTGTGTGTGTGTGTTTTGTGGACGGATAAGACAGACGATTATTTGTAAATTAATTAATTTACCGATTTCACATTATTTTAAAGCTAATACACGCTTCAGAAGGAAAGAACAGATCTAAACGCCTTCTTTATTAATTAATTAATTAATTAATTATTTTTAAAAAGCCATTTGCTGTTATTTGTCACGAGCCGAAAAAGGCGACATCGATTATGGATGTAGATTTGATGTAGCTGTGTTACTTTTGTCATGCGGCCTCTTCATGCGTGATTTTAGCGTTAATGCTTCAGCTTTGGACAGTAAACGATTTAAAAAAATTTTTTTATTCATACAACAAAGCTTAAATTAAAAAAAAAAAAAGTTTAAGAAAACAACAAAATGATAATGCAACATTAAAAAAAAAAAAAAAGCATTAATGAGAGGAAACGTTTCTATAGTGTTGTAATAATCCACAGAAGATTTAAAGCACCTGATTATAAAACAAGATTCTTTATTCTTTCTTTCTTTATTTACATACTAAATAAATAAAATAATACATGGTAAAAGTGTGTGTGTGTGTGTGTGTGTGTGAATAACAGCAGTGTGAAGGAAGTTTGACAATCTGGAACTTTCTCTGTGAGACAGAACAGGATGAGCATCAAATGCCAGAGTGTCTGGGTCTGAGACATACAGCACACCACCCAGAGAGTGTGTGTGTGAGTGTGTGAGTGTGTGAGTGTGTGAGTGTGTGAGTGTGTGAGTGTGTGAGTGTGTGAGTGTGTGAGTGTGTGAGTGTGTGAGTGTGTGAGTGTGTGAGTGTGTGAGTGTGTGTGTGTGTGTCAGATGCCAGGCCCAGGCTCTGCTGTATTACTCCATTGTCTGGGCAAGATGATGCTTTCTTTTTCTTTCTTTCAGCTCCGACAGCAGCGCAGGTTTATATCAATGCACTCGTTCTAATACGTTATCGTTTCTATAGTAACAGCTCATTCACAGGGACTCGTAATGCGGACGCTCAGTATGTTTAGTGTTTGTGCTGATCCTATTAAAGGTGTGTGTGTGTGTGTGTGTGTGTGTGTGTGTGTAGTCCCTCTAGAGGTCATGGTCATCCCCTCACATGTACAGATCCAGGCAGGACAAAGGAAACGTGTCCTGTGCAGAGGTGAGACCGTTTTTGTTTCTCATCGGATTTAAATGAAAACATTACGTTTCTCGTCACGTTTTTTTTAACGTGTTCACGTTTTCAGCGACGGGGAAAGCCGAGAGCGTCGTCTGGATCGGCCCCGACGGAGGGAGCATCTCAGAAAACGACAAGAACATCAAAGCGCACAGACACGACGAGTCGACCAGCTCGCTCGTCATCGTCTCGGCTCGGGTGGAGGACGCCGGCGCTTACACGTGTGTGGCTGAAAACGCGCACGCCTCAGCGCGGGCCCGGCTCAACCTGGAGGTCGTGTGTAAGTGTTATGAAACTGACCGATCGTAAGCCATGTCTCTTAGCAACCGTTGCTCCAGATGTGGACTGAAGACGGAACTCTCAGAACTGTGACGGAGCAGAACGACGTGTTTCCCAAAAGAATAGCCAAATACGATTCTGAAGCTTGTGGCCAGAAAAGTGTTCTAACCGTTTTAGATTCTCTGAAGGCCACGGACTAATCACTACCAGATTTGCGTTACTTAAATCATCACACACTCGTTTCAAAAGATATTATTTTAACTCATTGTGGTAAGGGGAAGAAAATTTATACGTTTTATTTTTGGTCGAACTATAGCTTTAAAGATGTGTGAATATTTTCACACCCCGTGCTCCGATATTCGGATATTGGGCCTGTGCGTCTTGTTTACCTCTTACTTAAACTTACTTAAATCCAGACCTTAATCAAAGCCTGAGGGATGAGTTGGTGGCTGTAGGACGGCATTAAACATCAAAAGTTTTAAAATTTGTTAATAAATGTTTAATAGAGAGTATGTTCCCAAGACTGAACCCCACTTTGGTCTTCTGATTGTTTTTGCTCACTCTGGTTAGATTCACTCAGCAGAACCATGGAGCAACTGTAAATATATACAGCGTTTCCGTGATTTTATTTTATTTTATTTTTTTTCCAGTCGTGAAAATGTGACCCAGTTTTTCTGACTCAAATTCAGCTTCGTGGTTGCAGGACGTTTGACTTTTTTTTTTCTGCTTCGTGCTGTAAATGATCTCATGGGATTCGGCAGCAGCAGCAGCAGCAGCAGCAGCAGCTCCCGGTCCGACTCTAAATCACCAGACAGTGAGTTTAACAGGAAGGAGCGTTTAACTGTGGGGTAAAGTAATGGAACATACCTCAGGGTTCAGACACTCAGTATTTTTAGCTCCTGTAGTATTTTTACAGAAGAACTTGAACTGATGATGTCAGTAGGAGTGAATCCTCTGAAGTGTGGCTAATACACAACATATGGTTATTAACTGTACATGACCACATACACTTGGGTATGAAGATCATATCAAGGAACAGTATCTAGATCTTATATTCCATCCATCCATCCATCCATCCATCCAAAGCTGAAGATTTGTGTGTATAAGAACATGTGCAAACTTGATAGCACAGTTTACTTACTAAACCTGAAACTCCGTTCAGAAACGGCGACTAATACATCAGAAGAGCATGTATTAAATTTGTGGAAGTCTGATGCAGCCAGATAAAGACAAAATTATCTGAGGTGTTAATAATGAGAACGTTTATTGAGATAAACCTTACTGTCTCACTGTATGTCTATTTATTTTTCTATCTATCTGTCTGTGTCTATATATCTGTCTCTCTGTTTCTGTTTATCTGCCTACCACACTCTCTTTCTATTTTTCTGTCTGCAATTGTTTGTCTGTCTGTGTGCATTTATATCTATCTGTCTCTCTATTTCTCTGCCTACCTAACTTTCCGTCTCAATATCTGTCTGTCTGTCTATTTTTATGCAATTGTTCCCATCTAAGTATCTGTCTGTCTGTCTATATTTTATACATTCGTTTTTCTGTCTGTCTATCCTTGTGTATATCTCCTGTCAGTCTGTCTTTTTTTCTGTCTATCTGTCTCTTTCTCTCTGCTTGTCTGCCTTTCTATCAATCCATCTGTCTGTGTGTCTGTTTTCATTCTGTATATCTGTCTAACTAGCTGACTAGCTGTCTTCTGTCCATATGTCTGTTTCTGTTTGTCTCAATTTTTTCTCACTTCTTCTCCACTCTTTCTCTCTCTCTCTCGGCCCATCCCTCCATCCAGTGAAGCGAGCCCGCAGAAAAGCGAAGAAGGAGGAACGAGGGAAAAGACAGAAAGAACCCAAACCCACAAAGAAACCCAAGGGCGTGAAAACCACCAAGAAGCCCAAGACCGAGAAGAAAGACAAGAAGAAGAAAGGGAAGAAGAATAAAGAGGTTACCACCACTTTGCCTCCCACTACGACCACCACCGAGCCGCCCACCACCGAGCCGCCCACCACCGAGCCGCCCACCACCGAGCCGCCCACCACCACCCTTCCTCCAATCGATTACGATGACGAGTTTGTGGATCCTTTTCCAGATGACTACTGGGATGAAGGTTGGAGACCTGATTAAATTTTTAAACTAATAACAAAACATGTCATTAATAATTAGACATGAAGCACATTTTTATAGCAATATAATTCAGACTATATCACTGTAATTAATTTTTTAATGTCATAATATATTTGTAACTATAATATTTTTAAATTACTCAATATAGCTCTATGTCATGATTTAATAAACAATATTGAAATCTCAAAAGCCATTCCTATGCATTATTTTGGACAAATATTATCAGTAATGGAGACTTATGGTGAAAACTTATTTCCCCTCGCAAATTATATTAAATATCAATACTGCTTGTTTTTTTTTTTCTTTCTACAGAATACCCGACAGAGGAAACGAAAACCATCACAGTACCCCCTGATCCCCCGAAACAGAAACCTACAGACGATCTTGAATTCTTCCCAACAGATGAATATTCGCAGCCTGACCTCGACCCCGGTACGATTTGTCTAATATCTGCGTAGAATTGCAGCAGTATAAACTTTTTACTTTATTTAACTCCATCGTCTTCTCTTTATTTCTTCTTAAAAAGATGATGACTACTGGAAGGTTGATGATCCTGAACCCACACTCCCAGTTATTAGCGGCAAAGAAGAAGATGATTATTGGGACCCTACATGTGAGTGTACACTTGAGAGTTTGCTTAATTACTGCCAATAATTCATAATATTCAAATGTTTACTGAACCTGCGTTCTAATAGTAAGAGTTAAAGAGTCAGAGCTCTAAATACTGGAACTAACCAAGAGTCAGATCCATAAAGATTGGGACTAACCAAGAGTTAGATCACTAAAATTGGGACTAACCAAGAGTCAGATCCATAAAGATTGGGACTAACCAAGAGTTAGATCACTAAAATTGGGACTAACCAAGAGTCGGATCCCTAGAGATTGGGATTAACCAAGGACCAGATCCATAAAGATTAGGAATAGGCAAGAGTCAGATCCCTAACATTGGGACTAACCAAGAGTCAGATCCATAAAAATTAGGAATAACCAAGAGTCAGATCCCTAATTGTTGGGATTAACCAAGAGTCAGATCCCTAATTGTTGGGATTAACCAAGAGTCAGATCCCTAAATATTGGGATTAACCAAGAGTCAGATCCATAAAGATTAGGAATAGGCAAGAGTCAGATCCATAAAAATTAGGAATAACCAAGAGACAGATCCATAAAAATTAGGAATAACCAAGAGACAGATCCCTAATTGTTGGGATTAACCAAGAGTCAGATCCCTAAAGATTGGGATTAACCAAGAGTCAGAGCCATAAAGATTAGAGAATAGGCAAGAGTCAGATCCCTAACATTGGGACTAACCAAGAGTCAGATCCCTAAAGATTGGGATTAACCAAGAGTCAGATCCATAAAGATTAGGAATAGGCAAGAGTCAGATCCCTAACATTGGGACGAACCAAGAGTCAGATCCCTAAAGATTGGGATTAACCAAGAGTCAGATCCATAAAAATTAGGAATAACCAAGAGTCAGATCCCTAAAGACTGGGACCAACCATGGGGCAGTTCCCTAAATATTGGGACTACCAAGAGTCAGATCCCTAAAGCTTGGGAATAACCAAGATTCAAATCCCTAAGGATTGGGACCAACCACAAATCAGATCCCTAAATACTGTGACTTAACCATAAAATGTAGCCTACATTAACTAACTAAGAGTCAGAACTCTAAAGAATTGGGACTTGTGTTGGTGGAACCACTCGAAACCCTAATCCTTGGACTTTATTAGCACGACTATACGAAGCATTTCGAACACTTCAAATATTCTACATAATACACTTTTACTTCTATTCAAATATCAATGTATTGTGTGGGAAGTGTAATGTCACTCTCTGGGTGTTAGTTAATTATAGATGAGTTATTTTGTTGCTTCCTCAATGCAAATTTTGCTTTCTTTGCTAACAGTCGAGGCGCCAGAAAACATACCATTCCCAGACAGTAAAGAGATCAGCCCGACTGACCGTGATTGGAGTTACACTATTACAGGTGAGCTTTAGGAACAAATACATGGACCTCTTATTGAGAATAAGGGTAAAATAGTTTATCAGTGTATTGTGGTATCTGCTTACAACTTGTAAAATATTATAGCATATTTCAGTATACAGTATATTGTCACATCCCTAATTCAGAACAAAGCAGCAGCATAAAAGCGTACAATAAGAGTTAGTGGAAATTGGAGAAACCTCAATTTAGGCAGCCTTTTTATTGAGATCAAGACGCCACGACTGCATTTTAGCACCTCATAAACTTAATACCCAGCTCAAAAGAGCTTGTTTTTTTATATAGTACATAAAAAATAAAAAATAAAAAAACAACTCCTGGTGGGGTTGGCACAGAGATCAGTAGCACAGCCCTCTAGCAAAGTAAAATATCAAAAGGTTTCTTTCTCACTGTGTTCTAGTGGGAAAAGGAAAAGGAAGCACTAACTCTTTTTTTCTTCTTCTTTTTTTTTTTTTTTTTTGATCTTTCATTTTTACTCCGTTTCAGAGGAGCCCACAGTCGCAACCAAGTGGTACGAGGAGTATGACTATGAACACGGTAAATAAACCATCAAGCTTACGAACACTTTGTGATCTTTCTGAGCAAACAGACTTGTATATCTTAGGTTCAAAGCGATGGTGTAAATGAAAGCGTGAGATTTGTGGATTGAATTGCAGAGGTCTATAATTCATCCTTCCTGGTTTTATTTACTGGTTTCACATGAGACGAAGCTGCAATATTCAACCCTGTTATTTTGAATCAAAACAAGACTGAATGTTCTACGCTGAGACTTTTCGGGCTCTTGCGGCCAAATATCTGGATATTTGATGGATTACTTCAGAATCCCCATACAACCTCTGTCCTGAAAGCCTGCTTTGAGATAATATTTGTGAAGAAAACAGTTTGGCATATTACACGGATTGAAGCGGGTGGAGTTTTAGTGGTTCTTGAGGCTTTGAGCCAAGGAATAAACTGAAAAAGATTATAAAGGTTCTTGACGTACGATCCCAAAACGCTTCTCCACAGGGCTGATCCAGGATGGAGTGCTACTTATTGACCAAGATTTATTCTCTATGACTTACAGTTTGGTGTGCACAATTTGTTTTTAGGGAAAAGAACAAAAATATGTTCCAGCACCAAGTGCTTGGACCCCTAACAATAACAGATGGATAATGAGTACTCAATAGAAGTATTGCTCATGATTTCTCTTGAGTAACATAGTTGCTTTTGACTTTTTTGGATGGTGGAATCTGTCATGGTGGACAATCATGAATAATCCCAACTCAAGAATTTAATCTGAGGTTAAGAGTTAACCTAGATTAGCATTTTTTTTTTTTTTTTTTTTTTGGGTTCTGAATCATGTTTAGTCCAATCCCTGGTGGTACAACCCACCCTAAATATAGCTATAGATGGGCTGATCTGTAGGAACCAATGTAATGTTGGTTGTGTTGGAACAGGAGAACTGTATAAACATGGAAAAACAAAAAAAAAAAGTGACTTGAATCGACCTTTTCGTGCTTTTGTCTTCATGACCTCAGTTTTGGATTTGAGAGCCGTCACGTTGGTGTCCGATATCTTTTTGTTTTCTCTAGAGAGGAAAAAGGACGACGAGCAGGAGAGACTGGAGAGGGAGAGGGAGAGAGAGTGGAAGGAGAAGGAGGAGAGAGGTACGACCGAAGTGTCATTATATGTACAACCGCAAACGTTTTAAATTTGTTTTAACGAAGTGACATTTATTTTCAAACAGTGTGACTGGTGTGAGGAAACAAACACTTACACTCGGGTGTTAAGTTTAAATGTGTTTAGAGTTTAAATGTATATATGTTTCGGGGCTCTGTACTCTTTTTTTTCCGGCTTGTATGAACAACTAACCCGTTTTGTGATGACCATCATTTGATGTTAATTATATGAAAGTTTAAAATTTTCCCCCCTTTACGTTCCAGATGATGTCACAAAATGCTTCACACAGCTGACCAATCAGGAGCTTCGCTTTAAAAATACAAAGCAGATGCACACTGTAGAGCCCACATTGTTCTTGCCCTCACTCTGAGAACATCTGAGGGGAAATGCACTGATGTTTGATAACCGATGAAATTAAAATCAGTAGCGTTTTGGGAACTTTTGGGAACGTCGGAATCGGCTCTGCGGCCTTCAGGGCTGCGTCCACGTTAATCCGGATAAATCTGAAAACGCATCTTTTTTTTCTCTAGGTTTTGGAGTTGCGTCCACACCGAGACGACGTTTTTTTGTTTTGTTTTTTTGTCCAGAGAAAATTGGGCTTCTTGAAAACGCTCTTCCATTTGGATAAATTTGAACTGAGAAAAAGGAGGCATTCGGAAACAGTGACGTGTTTTTAGTCACGCGACTCGTTCAACTCAAAACAAACAAGATGGTGGACGATGTTCTGCGACTGTTGTGCCCGATATCCAGTTTGATGGTGTCGTTAAAGATTAATGCCACGTTGTACAACCTTCAGATTGCATTTTTTTTTTCCACTCGGTGCAGTTCCTCGACACCGACGCGTCGATTCAAAGTAAATAAACGGCTGACGGAAATGACGAGGGCTGGAGCTTCTTACGTTTTTTTTTTTTTTACACGTGCGCAGTATAGGGGACTGTAAGCGTTTTCAGACATTTGAATGCGGACGAGCGAGTTTTTGGAAAAACGTCGCAAAACGTCAGTGTAGACGGAGAGCGCTTTTAATAAGGAAAATGCAGTTTCAGATCAATCCGGATTAACGTGGACGCAGACGGAGACGCCCTTTTTCTAGGACCCTTAGAATCTGGAATGCTGGGATGAGGGGTGGGGGTGGGGGGGGGGGATGTGGGGGAAAATGAACCAGATTCTGATAAGCAGGATGTCTGTGAAAAGTCATTAGGAAAAGATAAGCGCTGATGTGAACTGTATTTAACCTCAAAAAGGTTCCTGCAGTTTTAAACAGAACCGTGACTGATTGATCGTAGTGTTTATGTTTCCTAACAAAGATGAAGTGAGGAAACGCCCCCTGAGCATGAGGTGGCTTTAGGTTAGGATAGGAGGAGGGTTTTTAATGAGTAACACACACTCGAGTGCACTTTTACAGAGTTATAAGCGGGGAATGTGTGTGTGTGATGGGAGGGAAAGAGCAGCGCAGGGTTCATGATCGTTAATGTGATGCGGGTGGATGAGTGTGTGCTGAACTGAATCCACTTATATAATCGACTAGAGAGAAAGAGAAAGGAAGAAAGTAGGTTAGCGCTGGCTGCATTCGATAACACACACACACACACACACACACACACACACACACACAAACTTTCACCATTATATCTGGGAAAAGCTCCAGAATGTGAGGAAAGAGCTCTAAGATTTGGAGACATAAGAAATATGGACAAAGAGCAAGTTACTAAAAGCAAACAAAGAGAAAATTTGTGGTGTTCTAGATTTTGGGAAAGCCAAACCGAACTAAAAATTTTCTGCCGGATTTACAAACTGAGATTTTCTTTCGAGTGCTGAACGGCACAGCTGATTTGCATTTGGTGACGCCTACAAAACTCCATAAAAGGCAAAGCTCACAGCGCCGAAATGACGAGTAAACGGAATAAAAGACTTTCCCAGAGGTAGAAGTGGAAGGTATTTTGACTCACGTCTGAGATAATTTGTTGTGAATTAAGTGTGTGTGTGTGTGTGTGTGTGTGTGTGTGTGTGTGTGTGTGTGTGTGTGTGTGTCACTTACTTTATGATAAATTATCCCAAACGTTAAAAGAAAATGCCGCGGAAAATGAAGCCATCTTATGCACCACCCGAGTCCTCCTTTCATACAGCCGCATTTCTATTGGCTGTTATGTTGGCTTGCCTTCCGTATGAAACGACTGGGGGGTCTATATAAAGTGTGTGTGTGTGTGTGTGTGTGTGTGTGTGTGTTACTGAAAATACATGAGCTATTTCAACTCGACAGCGTGACCCGTAGATAAAAGTGCAATAACTCATTGCAAATGATGCGATGTGAAGCCAGTCAGTCGAGGTCAGTCTTCTGTACGTGTAAATTTCCACGCACTCAGGAGCACGAGTAGGATACGAACTTTTTTTTTTTTTTTTTTTTTTTTCTCTCCCAGACTTGTGCAAACGCTCCTACGAATGATTTATGAATAAGTCTGCTCGTATCCAGCTTGATAAACGAAGCCCGTTGTAAAAAGATCTGTGTGATCATAAATATTGGTGCATTCGAGCTGAGCAGTAAATGAGGACATCATGGGGTCCGGGGGGGCAGGGGGGCGGGGGGGGATTATGTTTGTTATGTTTGGCGAGAGTTTCACACGAGTCTTGGATGCTGGAGAAACACGCTGTCAGATCCACACATGGTCCTAATGAACGCTGGACATCACCACGCTGCTCCCAGAGTGAATCTAATCATTATAACTTGAGAAAAGAATGTGTGTGTTAGTAATTATATTATTGTTTGAGTAAAGAATTCAGTGTGTGTGTGTGTGTGTGTTATGAATTACATTTGCATTTAATCCAGAGAGACTTTCAGAATCCAATCCAAGCTGTATTCCTACACTCCTGTTTGAGTAAACGTTTTTCTTGTAATTGTCAATTCCGTGCATGTGTGTGATTCACAATGACCTTTGACCTCTTCAGAACGGGAGGAGAGAAGGAGGGAGGAGGTGGACGTGGAGGAGGAGGAGGAGGAGAGATTACGCAGGATCAAAAAACCTCCACGCATCTACAGAGAGCCGAGAAGTGAGTACCCATAATGCACCAGTACGCCACGTCTAGTTGTCGTGTAATCCTTTCTGAATGTCGGGGGTATTTTTTATTTTTTTTATTTTTTTTTCTTCCGTTGTTCTAAATTTTGATAACATTGCGTGAGCAACGTTATTACGTGAAAGATCGTGAAGCAAACCGTCATCACGGCATGGTTTAAAAACGTTGGTCCTGTATTACAGCACGGCGCTGTTGAATTCTGCATTGTGATTGGTCAGAAGGTGCCGATTAGTTTTCTATAACGGCAGCTCTGACTTTAGAGCGGCGCGGGTTTTATATGAATGCGTCATGGTTTCTATAGTAACGGCTCATTCACAGGAACTCGTACAGCGGACGCTTCACGTAAACGGATAAAATGTGTTTGTATCACATTTATGGAAGGAGTCTCCAGTGTCGGAGGTAAAGCTGTAACTTTAAGTGTTCCGACATCTTTATAGCTGCTATGAACAGTCTTTGGGATGTGATGTTTTAGGAAAATAATCAACTTTTTAAAAAAATTTATACTGCAGTGGTTTATTCCTTAAACGTTACAGCCGACGTTTCTTAGGATCTGTCGAATAGGCTGGTGAATGTTCTGTTAATGTTTTGCACTAAAATATTAGTTATTTTGCTTTACATTATAGTGTAGTGTATAGAGTGTATACTTATACATTATAGCACATTATAAAGCGTTATGAACTGTATTTTAATCTTTAATTACCAGAAATGAGCATAATTATGACCGTTTATATTAATCAAACATCACTGTTCACCCCCAGAACCATTTTTAAAATTTTTTTTGCCATTTTGTGTTCGTGTGTCAGTGAGTTTTATGCCACTTGGCCTATAAGTAAAGTGATATAAACACTGCATCCTCCCGATGAAGCTCTCGGCGTGAAGCAGCTCTTCTCTCGCACTCCGACACGTTTCATTTCAACCGTCGCGGATCCAAATCTCCGATTTCTCTCCCGCGAGGCCACGATGAAACATCTGCAAGGCCGCACTTAAGCGTGTTTTTAAAGAAGCGAGGCTGTTTGTTTTGAACGATTTAGAATCCGGCCAAGATTCTTGCCCCAAGTCCTTGTCCCAATCCCACAGCTGTTTCCTTTCAAGGGAACTCTGAAGCATTCCTGAAGTCCCGAGTAGTGTTCACAAACCAGATGTGTGTGTGTGTAAATGTGGACTGAAAAGGAGAAAACGAACATGTGAGCGCTCCATAATGGTAACGTGGGGGAAAACTTCCAGCAATGTTTACATGAATTAATATAAAACACTAAAATGTTTAAATCGTTTTTTTTCATTTAATTCAGTTTTAGTGTCTTTATCCCTGTCTTGCTCAATTTATTTTATAAATGTAGGGATGATGTTTGTATTGAAATTTCCTTTTAGCATTCATTTTATTATTATTGATGTCAGTATGTCCTCCACTGGGACTGGAGTCTCATCGCATTGACACTGACCAGCTGCAGACCTCCTCCATGTATCATCATCGCTACGGCGCTCACAGGGCTCGCCTTAACATCCAGGTACACCACCCCCCCCCATATTATAAGAGATCCGATGGTGCTTGGAAGTCTGTGAATATTCAATATATCTGCATAAATATGATCTAAAACATCATCAGATTTTCACACAAGTCCTAAAAGTAGATAAAGAGAACCCAGTTAAACAAATGAGACAAAAATAATATACTTGGCCATTTATTTATTGAGGAAAATGATCCAATATTACATCTCTCTGGGTGGCAAAAGTATGTGAACCTCCACGATTAGCAGTTAATTAATTTGAAGGTGAAATTAGAGTCAGGTGTTTTCCATCAATGGGATGACGATCAGGTGTGAGTGAGCACCCCGTTTTATTTAAAGAACAGGGATCTGTCAGAGTCTGATACTGGAAGTGTATCATGGCACGAACAAAGGAGATTTCTGAGGACCTCAGGAAAAGAGTTGTTGACGCTCATCAGGCTGGAAAAGGTTTCAAAACCATCTCCAAAGAGTTTGGACTCCACCGATCCACAGTCAGACAGATTGTGTACAAATGGAGAAAAATCAAGACCATTGTTCCCCTCCCCAGGAGTGGAGACCAACAAAGATCACTCCAAGAGCAAGACGTGTAATAGTCCACGAGGTCACAAAGGAACCCTGGGTAACTTCTAAGCAAATAAAGGCCTCTCTCACATTGGCTAATGTTAATGTTCATGAGTCCACCATCGGGAGAACACTGAACAACAATGGTGTGCATCGCAGGGTTGCAAGGAGAAAGCCACTGCTCTCCAAAATGAACATTGGTGTCCCTCTGCAGTTTGCTAAAGATCACGTGGACTGTTGTGAAAATCTGATGTCTTACATCGTATTTATGCCAAACTTTCAAGCACGTCTGTCTTGATATGCATCAGTACTTCATCATGTTCCTGAAATCCACCTGTACAATTTTTGCATTTTCTCTGCTTATACACTCCTTGATCTCTTTTAATTATTTACAAGGTTACTCTAAAGTCTTTATTATGTCTCTGAACTTATTCTCTAGAACACAGCCACGAGTTGTTAAACTGTAAGTAATCAGTATGTTTTTTCAGGCGTCAGGAGACGAGTACGATATGTACGGAGGAGCGTGGTGCGCTAACCCAGAGGAGAAGCTCCACTGGATCGAACTGGACACTCGCACACTCACCGAGTTCACCGGGGTCATCACACAGGGCCGAGACGACCCCATCGAGTGAGACACCTTCTAAGAGCTCAACTATTTTATTCCCAAAAATACAGAAAGATGGATTTAAACATATTTTTGTTTGCTCTTTTAGGAACGATTACGTCACGACCTACTACGTGGCCTTCAGTAATGACAGCAGAGAATGGACTGTGCTCCATGATGGATACTCAGAATGGGTAGGTTGCCAGATCTGTGCGGATCACCCACCTGATTATTTCACGTATATATTTATAATTCGGTGACAATGCACCACGAGCATTTTATTAACTATTATAATTCATTCTTTACTGTTTATCGTAAGTGTCTGAATTACTTGGTTGTACATAATTGTACATGTTTATAAGCGATCGGGAAAATTAGTTTTTCATTTCATTTTATGGGGTAGTATCGTTCCGCTCAACCATCCATCTCATTCTCTCTCAGCTGTTCTTCGGGAACTCTGATAAACACACCCCAGTGATGTCTCAGTTCATGGAGTCGGTGGTGGCGCGTTACATCCGCATCCTTCCCCAGAGCTGGAACGGCACCGCATGCATGAGGATGGAGGTCTTGGGTTGCCCTGTGCCTGGTGAGCAACATGAACTTGCACATAAATTTTATACTACTATTATCACAACTTATTATAATAATAATAATAATAATAATAATAATAATAATAATAGTAATTATAATAATTACCATTTTGTTAAATTAATTTATGCTGCACTTGTTAAATAAAGACTACAACAAAAAAAAGAAGGACAATTACAATAACACATTATAAAGGGATTATATGGCCACTTGTAATCGTCTTCATTGACAAATGTCTACATGCGAATCAGATCCTCTCATTGAGAACCAGAGGCAGAACGAGGTGACTCCAAGAGATGACCTGGACTACACATACCATAATTACCTGGACATGGAGAAGGTGAGATACAGAGTGTGAGACACTAAAGTAAACTACTTAAGACATGAGGAGTGGGTAATTTCTCACCGTGTCCTAAACCAGAATCAATTCGATTGAGTAAGTTGGGTTTTTTTTTTTTTTTTTTTTTGTGGTTGCAGTTGATGAAGTCCATTTCAGACGAGTGCCCCAACATCACCAGGTTGTACAGCTTGGGGAAGAGTTTCAAAGGCTTAGATATCTACGCCATGGAGATCACCGATAATCCCGGGAGTCATGAGACGGGTGAGAAATTAATTTATCGAAACCTTGATATTCTAAAACAGTGGTCACCAACCCTCTTCCTGGAGCTCTACCTTCCTTAAGACTTTAGCTCCAACCATAATCCTGCCCACCTGACCATCTAATCATTGTCTCAAGAAGTTCTTGATCAACTAAAACAGATGTGTTCGATTTTGGTTGGAGATGAAACCTGCAGGAAGGTGGATCTCAAGGAAGAGGGATGGTGACCACTGTTCTAAAATCTCGCTCTCATTATATAACTTGAAAATGAAAGTCAGTTAGTGAAACTTGGGAATATTTGCAACCTTGCCTACCTTTTAACATCTCAACAGGTGAGCCGGAGTTCCGCTACACAGCTGGTTACCATGGTAATGAGGCTCTGGGTCGAGAACTCCTGTTGATGCTAATGCAGTACCTCTGTAAGGAGTACAAAGACGGAAACCCGCGAGTGCGCACCCTGGTGGACGGAATACGCATTCACCTTGTACCCTCGGTCAACCCTGATGGTCATGTGACAGCTTTCGAGAAGGTTTGTGTGGTTCCATAAAAGATTGCAAGTTTGTGTAGATGGTAAAGCAGTTTTTCTTGTCCATGTCTCTGAATCTACCAGGCTTGTGCTGAGTGCCAGGAGATCAAGTCTATTCACTATAATCTATGGCAGGGATGTCCAGTCTTATCCGCAAAAGGCTGGTGTGGGTGCAGGTTTTCATTCAATCAAGCAGGAGCCACACCTGATTCCACCTGTTTAATCAGTTGATCTTATCTTTCAATAGACTCGGGTGTGGCTTCTGCTTGGTTAGAATGAAAACCTGCATCCATACCGGCTCTTTCCGGATAAGACTGGACACCCCTGATCTAAGGTTAATGCAAAACCTGAAGCCAAGCTCACAAGTTAATAATGAAAGATAGATAGAATTTTAGCTTGTTAGCATAATTTAAATTGCTAAACTGATGTCACTTCTGTCAGGCCTGATTAACTTTAAACTACCTTTCAGGTTTTACAGAGAAAGCTTCAGTAAGGCTTTAGCATTATGTTGTTTCTCTTAGGGGTCTGAGCTGGGCAGCTGGACGCTGGGCCACTGGACTGAGGATGGACATGACATCTTCCAGAACTTTCCAGACGTCAACACTGTGTACTGGAATGCAGAGGACAAAGGCATGGTGCCCAAATTGACCCCGAATCACCACGTGCCCATTCCTGATGGCTATCTGGCTGAAAATGGGCCTGTAAGTGTTTACAAACGTTACAAATAATACTAACTAATTCTATTGACTAGGGCATGCCATGTAGTATCTGTAATGAATATGAGATCATGTGTAGAAACCTTATTTCCTTCTAACTGGGTGTTGTGTAGCTAGCAGTGGAGACACGGGCCCTCATCTCCTGGATGGAAAGCCACCCATTCGTCCTAGGAGCCAACTTGCAAGGCGGAGAGCGGATGGTCACCTACCCCTTCGACATGCGTCGCCTCACCAAAGAGTCTGAGGAGCTGGAGAAGAAGCTGAATCCCAGGGCTTATCGTCGCAAGCGCCAGTATGAGGAAGAGGAAGAACCAGAATCAAATCCATACCTCCACATCGGGTACCATCAAGAGAGCTATGGTGACCACCAAGAAAGTCACGGTTACCCTCAAGAGAACTATGGCTACCACCAAGAAAGTTATGGATACCATCAAGAGAACCAAGAATACCACCATCAGGAGAACCAGGGGTACCATCATGAGGGTCACTCCGAAGGGTACCATGAAGGATATCAGGAAGGATATCAGGAAGGATACCACGGAGGATACCAGGAAGGGCACCAAGAGGAAGGCTATGAACAAGGGTATGGTCAAGCAGAACCAGACGAGATCAGAATGGTTGAGGACCAGTCCTTGTTCCGCTGGTTGGCCATATCTTATGCTTCTACTCACCGCACGATGACCCATACATTCAGGGGTGGTTGTCATACCGAGGACCCCACGGGTGGAATTGGAATTGTCAACCGTGCCAAATGGAAGCCCATTCCAGGAAGTGAGTATTGCATCATTTCCATCTCCTGATATAATTGGTGCCGTGAGACAGCCAGTACCCAGCAGTTTGTCCAAAAACCTGTGCCCCTGGATATTACCTAAAATGAAAGCACCAATTATGTAATTTTTTCCCTCCCTTTCTCAGGTATGAATGATTTCAGCTACCTACACACTAACTGTTTTGAGTTGTCCATCTTCCTGGGCTGTGATAAGTATCCCCATCAGAGTGAGCTCCAGAGAGAATGGGAATACAACAGAGAGGCTCTGCTCACACTCATGGATCAGGTGAGGTCGTCATGGTTGTTGCTTTGAAACGCATCTCCACAAGAGGTCACGCTGCCTCTAATGGGTTTCAACAGATCTTAATAATCAAGATAACCCTACGGTGCCCTGCTTTTGTATCATCAGAACCTTGATCTTGATCTTTTTTAGGTGCACCGGGGGATAAAGGGGGTTGTCCGAGACAAGGAGGGGAACCCCATTGTAAATGCCAGTATCTCTGTGGAAGGAGTCAATCATGATGTCACCACAGGTGAGGCCTGTAGATCAATAGTCTTGCTTTGACATCACCTTGTGCACCATGCCATAAAACATACTTATTGTAAATTAGTTATTGCGCAAGACGATACTAAATGTCCTTAATTAACTTACCTGGTAAAATAAAGGTTATGGTAAGGTCTTTAAAGGTGTTCTTGTATTGTATGCATTATAAGATCAAGTTTGAAGACAAAGGTTGTAATTTTGATTAGGTTCTTTAAAAGCTTGATGTTTAGCCACCTCACTGATTGTTTCACCAGTTCTGAAATAGTGCATAGTGGTGTTTTTATTTAAGTTTCAAGTTGTCCAAGGTGTCCAGCCCCTCGTCCTCCTACTACTGGACTAAGAATGTTTTAAATGTCCTCTTTCAGGTGAGGCCGGCGATTACTGGCGCATGCTGAATCCTGGCGAGTATCAGGTGACAGCACGGGCCAACGGCTATTCCTCCATGAGCCGAAAGTGTGTGGTGGGTTTTGAACCAGGCGCCACCCTGTGCAACTTCGAGCTGAACAAATCCAACTGGGACCGCATCAAAGAGATCATGGCTCTCCACGGCAACAAACCCATCCGACTAATCAATCCCGGAAAAGGCAGTCAGTATACCTTCCGTGGCGACAGAAGGATCAGCAACCAGATTCCTAACGGTAACGGTGGACATACTGACCGAGCCCGTCTGCGACTCTTAAGGCTCAGGAGGCTTCGTCGGTTGCGGCAACAGAGGCTGCTGGCCAGGATGTCAACTACACAAATCATGACAACACTGCCACCAACGACCACAGAGCCCACCACCACCACCACCACCACCACCAGCCCCACCACAACCAACATGGTTCCACTGGGCACAGAGAACTTCACATTGTGGTATGACTCATGGCTGCCGGGGGAGGAAAACTCTACCCAACCAGAGCTCGAGATCACAGACTCGTTGGATTACAACTATGAATTCAAGATTGATGATTACTGAGACAGTTTGAGGGTCACAGATGAGTCTTACAGAACACTGCGTGCTACTTCCTCCTTCTTCTGCAGATTCAACCAGCACGGACAAGCGCTCGTGGAAAGTTCCTGAACCATCAGATAATGGGTTCTGAAGGAAGTACTTACAGAAGGGTCTCGTAGTCAGAGTGCTCTACCTAGAACTTACTTTATTTTATCAGTTACAAGGATTTAACACCATTCAACAGGCATCTCTGGATCAGCAAGGTTGGACTTGATGGGAAGTTTGATCAGCCAGTTGCAAACCCGATCATGTGACATAACAATGGCCTCCTTTTTACTTACTTGGTAGTGCTTAGCATAAAAAAAATACAGCTTTAAAGTACACTAACAAATAAATTAAGTGATTTAACCAACTATCTAAACACAGCATTAGCTACATTTGCTAGGTGTTTACTGTCCAGCTTTCTAGCAAACTGTGCAGTGTGTGAGGTCACATGATCAAGTTGACTTGCAACTGACTGAGCAAATTTAACATAAGCTCCACCCCTTTCTGACCAAGAGATAGCCGTCACAATATAAACTAGTCTATGCTGTTTTTGTTAGTTTTAAATAATGCATTTTAAACTGTAAAAATTTTGCATTAGATAACTGACAAAATAAAACTAGTTGCTGTTCGTGTACCTAAAGCTGTACTTGTCAGTGGTCTACAGCTTTTGTTTTTCGAATGCAATAACAGGTTACAGATGTGGCGATCATCTTTCGATTCATCTTTCAACTCCTCTGCAGCCTGCCAGAGAGATATATATATTTTATCTTCTCCTTACAATTACACTGGGCTCTACCTTCAGAAACTTCCCCATCCTGTGTCCACCGACGACCCACACGGTTCCCACAGAGCCAAAACTAAACATTTATACAAATAGTGACTTTATTTACACTTCTTTCACACAAGTAAACAACTCAGTCAGCACTGCACAATGTCTACAGGAGGCGTTTCCCTCAGAGAGACCTCAAGGTCCAATGGACTCGTTGTTTCATCCAATAAAGGCTTGTTTATGGATTTTTTTTTCACTTTGTTGTTGTTTTGATTTTGTTTAGCAACACACAGATGATTCTCAACACAGAAAGATGGATATGATGTTTACCAAACCCTTTTCCTTACTTTCTGATATAATTACTTGCCAGTAAATATAGAGGCCCATTTATGGTCTTGATTACTTAATTAAGTGATTATTAATGTACTGCTGCTCAGGTACCATGATCTCGTCCACTGGTACACTTCACTTTATTTGAATATTTCATATTTCATATTTCTTGCCAATCACTGAGGGCTTCCCTTCCTGCTCACAGGTTTCTCTAAGGAAAAAACAAAAAAACACCTGACATGCGCACTGTGTAAGTTTAGTGGCTGACGTTCATCTCGCTCTCCTCGTCATCTTCGGCGGAAAAGGCGGAGAATCTGATCGGCTCACATTCGAGCGTGCGTAGGTTCACCAGGCAGGCCGTCTGCGTACTGCTGAATTCTGGGACTGTCAACAGCAGCACCTCCTGACCTTCAGTACCTGGGTGGAAAAAAAAAAAAAGCAACAAGTTGGTGAATCCCAGTGAAGGAGGCGTGGCCTTTGTATTATAAGTCACAATATAGGAGGTGTGGCCTTGGTTTTATCAGGTACATTATAACAGGCATGGCCATTGTGTTTTCAGTCCCAATAAAGGAGGTGTGGCCTGTTTCAGTGAAAGAGGCATGGCCACTGTACCTTTCAGTCCCAGAAAAGGAGGTGTGGCCTATATGCCTATTAGTTTCAATGAAAGAGGTGTGGCCTGTAGGCCTATTAGTTTCAATGGAGGTGTGGCCTATGTGCATGTCAGTCCCAGTTAAGGGAGCGTGGCCTCTGTACCAGACACAGCCCTTTCCTCTTTTAATAATCACAGTTAAGGGTGAGTGAGTGTGTAATAAAGAGTGTGTGATGGTGTGAGGGTCCTGTCCTGACCTGTGATCCGTTTGGACTGGTAGCTTGGAGCGTTTCCACTGAAGTACACATGAGGACACTCACTAAGGATGAACGGGTCCTTCTGGTAGAATGGGTAACAACCTGCACACACACATACACACACAGTAGCTAAAAATTAACCTAGCCATAAATACCAAACCAGTACCCACAATGCATTGGGTACTAATGCATTTCAAAAGAACGTAGTGATTGTGAATTTGTGATGGAATGATGAACGAACATCATATAAATTTGAAAATGCTGTGTGTGGTGTGTTTTATACCCAGCGTGTCGGGCGCGGTAGGAGCGAGGTGTCGGAGTCGCAGCGTGTTCTCTAGAATCTCCAGGTGATCGTCCACACTGCTGTACTTCACAATGTCGCTCACGTTCTGTCCCGATGTGCCCAGAAAACTGACACCACACACACACACACACACACACCCCAACTCGCTTATTAACCCTCCTACCGCTCTTTAATCCATCTTAAATCAGAAAGCACTCATGATTTTTTTTTTTAACTCATCACAATTTCTTGAAATGTTTAGTCACTAGAAATCAGTGGTTGCCATGGTGACCTTACACCACAGCCCAAAACAAGTCCAACAAGGGATGCCAAACAGAAAGGCAAGTATTAAGAATAGTGTTTCCCTTGGCAGTGGTTGAAAATTAACCAAGAACTTCACATTCTTTATGGTTTAGATGGTTCGGCGTTTCGCTCTCACCATACGCCGTCCACCACGGCCTGGTAGGGGTTAGTGACGAGCTGCAGGGTTCGGTACGAGCCGCACAGAGGGAACATGCAGCCGTGCAGGGGCTGCTGGGGCAGAGTGTAGTTGGTGGGGTCAAACTCTCCCGGCATCACGTCCACCGCTACGGAGGCCTGCAGGAGACAAAACGCGCACACACACACACACACACACACATATACAGGTGCATCTCAATAAATTAGAATGTCATGGAAAAGTTCATTTATTTCAATAATTCAACTCAAATTATGAAACTCGTGTATTAAATAAATTCAATGCACACAGACCGAAGTAGTTTAAGTCTTTGGTTCTTTTAATTGTGATGATTTGGCTCACATTTAACAAAAACCCACCAATTCACTATCTCAACAAATTAGAATATGGTGACATGCCAATCAGCTAATCAACTCAAAACACCTGCAAAGGTTTCCTGAGCCTTCAAAATGGTCTCTCAGTTTGGTTCACTAGGTAAGCCACAAACATTCATTGCCAAAGAAGCTGGCTGTTCACAGAGTGCTGTATCCAAGCATGTTAACAGAAAGTTGAGTGGAAGGAAAAAGTGTGGAAGAAAAAGATGCACAACCAACCGAGAGAACCGCAGCCTTATGAGGATTGTCAAGCAAAATCGATTCAAGAATTTGAGTGAACTTCACAAGGAATGGACTGAGGCTGGGGTCAAGGCATCAAGAGCCACCACACACAGACGTGTCAAGGAATTTGGCTACAGTTGTCGTATTCCTCTTGTTAAGCCACTCCTGAACCACAGACAACGTCAGAGGCGTCTTACCTGGGCTAAGGAGAAGAAGAACTGGACTGTTGCCCAGTGGTCCAAAGTCCTCTTTTCAGATGAGAGCAAGTTTTGTATTTCATTTGGAAACCAAGGTCCTAGAGTCTGGAGGAAGGGTGGAGAAGCTCATAGCCCAAGTTGCTTGAAGTCCAGTGTTAAGTTTCCACAGTCTGTGATGATTTGGGCTGCAATGTCATCTGCTGGTGTTGGTCCATTGTGTTTTTTGAAAACCAAAGTCACTGCTCCCGTTTACCAAGAAATTTTGGAGCACTTCATGCTTCCTTCTGCTGACCAGCTTTTTGAAGATGCTGATTTTATTTTCCAGCAGGATTTGGCACCTGCCCACTCTGCCAAAAGCACCAAAAGTTGGTTAAATGACCATGGTGTTGGTGTGCTTGACTGGCCAGCAAACTCACCAGACCTGAACCCCATAGAGAATCTATGGGGTATTTTCAAGAGGAAAATGAGAAACAAGAGACCAAAAAATGCAGATGAGCTGAAGGCCACTGTCAAAGAAACCTGGGCTTCCATACCACCTCAGCAGTGCCACAAACTGATCACCTCCATGCCACGCCGAATTGAGGCAGTAATTAAAGCAAAAGGAGCCCCTACCAAGTATTGAGTACATGTACAGTAAATGAACATACTTTCCAGAAGGCCAACAATTCACTAAAAATGTTTTTTTATTGGTCTTATGAAATATTCTAATTTGTTGAGATAGTGAATTGGTGGGTTTTTGTTAAACGTGAGCCAAAATCATCACAATTAAAAGAACCAAAGACTTAAACTACTTCAGTCTGTGTGCATTGAATTTATTTAATACACGAGTTTCACAATTTGAGTTGAATTACTGAAATAAATGAACTTTTCCACAACATTCTAATTTATTGAGATGCACCTGTGTGTGTGTGTGTATATATATATATATATATATATAAAAATCTGTATACAAGCTCCATGTGTGTAGTAGCTGGAGACGTTTGTGTGTGACCGACTCACCACCAGCTGAACCAGCAGCTCATCCAGGAGTCTGATGGCCTCCACACTTCCTGCCTGCTTCTTCTTAGTCAGATACTTCGCCTGGATTTAGATTTAAAAATCAAACTTCTGAGTATTTTGTACAGCACATATACACATGGGCAAATAATTTCTCGAACCTCACCTTCATGCTGGAGTCTTTATCCTGTGTGGTTCGACTCAGCAGGTTTCCAGCCAACAGGACGCGAGAGATGGACGCCGCCCCGCTCTGCTCCCCTACATCGCCGAGGTGACCCGTTACCGTGTCGACCAGCAGCTGCAATCCCAGCATGCTCTCTGCTCTGCTGCTGCCCAACCCCAGACCCGAAGCCAGGAGCACGAACCTGCAGACCGATCAGCATTAGGCCAATCAGACTACCATTAAAAGTTACAGAATAATATAAGTCGATATTATTATTATTATTATTATTATTATTATTATTATAATAGAGTGTAAAGATAATAAACGTAAACCTGTCTGCGTTTAAAGGTTCTCTGGGCGTCTGAGGCGGCAGATCAGCCAAACAAAAATCCTCCACGGTAAATTTACCGTCATTTTTCTCTGCCCCCAGGATAGCGATCACACTTCCTGTAGGAGAATAAACACAAAAACACATCCAAACAGCAGCTCTGAGGTCGATATTAATGCGCTCGCTCTAATACGTTACCGTTTCTATAGTAACAGGAGGTGGCTGACTAAACTTTATGGAAGGAGTCTCCAGTGTCAGAGGTAAAGCTGTCTTTTGTCTTATTAATATTTGAGAGAGAGAGAAAATTGTAATCGCTGGCAAGTTGCTGCGGTGTAAGAGGAATAAAACACCACTTCATTACTATATTATTTTACGGTAACAGCATCACACGCAGTAGTTTATTCCTCATGCAACACAGAACGTAATTTCATTTATAAAATAACAAAAAAACAAAAACAAAAACGCCTAGTTCTTTTTGATAAGATTTAAGAAATAAGACTTTTTTGTATCGAGCTTTCACGTAAACATACGTCACGAATGAAAAGTGCATTACGAGTGACGTCATGAAGCTGAATCCTAAACCCTTGGGTGCTTTAAATATCATAATATACAGTAATCGTTATACAGTGTTAACGGACGCGTGTCTGTTTACCGGTAACAAACTTGGCCGTTTCGATTTTGCCCTCCAGTTTGATCCTCTGCAGCTCGTCCTCCAGGATGAGCTCGTCTGATTGGCTGATGTATTTGGCACGAGGAGGCTGCGGGAGCAGGTTGTGCTGAAACGCCAAAGAAGGGTTCATGCAAATTCACAAAACGTTACTAGTATACTGTATGTTCAATACAAACTATTGTAAAAGAGCGACGACATAGGAACATACAACTGTTGGGTCACGTGTGTGACGTTAATTATTAAATAATAATACAGTAAGAAATTTTTGTTTTAAAAAAAAGCAGGGATGAATTTAAAGGATGTTTAAGGTAAATACATACGTATTTTATGTATATTACTATATTTAGATTTTAAATAAACATACATTACATGGTATTATCATTGTGCTGGAATGTAAACACTATTCAGATTATTTATGAATGAATGTACGTTTGAATGAATGAGTGTAATGCTCAGGTGGGGTGGTCAGGTGAGAAAAACAAACATGGAGGACGAAGTGACGGTCCTAACGAGTCTCTTACTGAGTGAATATGAGGACGAGGTTCAATCGTGACGTGACGTGACGTGACTACAAATAACGTCTCACTTTAACTTCACGCAAATTTTCTTGGTTCAGCTACAGAGAAGATAAACAACACCAATATTTACAGTGGTGCTTAAATATATAAAGAATATATATCTAGAATTTTCTATATATCAGCTATATAATTAAATATTGGATCATTTTCCTCAATAAATAAATGACCAAGTATAATATTTTTGCCTCGTTTGTTTAATTGGGTTCTCTTTATCTACTTTTAGGAAAATCTGATGATGTTTTAGATCATATTTATGCAGAAATAGACTTTCAAGCACCGCTGTATTTCATCTGCATTACCGAGACTAATTTAGAGCGCGGGCTGCGCTAGTTAATCAGCTCATACTGGCTAGGGCCGGTAAGAACGTTGTCATGGTTACGGATTTTGTTTTCTTGTTCGTTTTTTAGACCTATATTGTGTTTTGAATATGACGGTATATCTCATCATTTATCATCATCGCACTGCATAAGGTTTATCTTCTTGTTTTTTCACACGTCTGTGTATTCTTTTTTATTTATTTTTTTCCCCACCTCCTCGCTGATCTCCTTCAGGATGGACGGCTGCAGCTCCATGTGTTTGAACAACGTGCCCACGACCACGCACCTCTCGCCCGTCTGCAGGTCACACAGCTTCCGGATCGGCACCGCTGACCCTGAAACACACGTGTTTACTGCGCTTAGGGACAGAATACAACCAGATTTCCCATCTGCGCCTGTTTAACTCTGACTGAAAGAAACCAGAGAGCGAAGATTTAGACCTGAACATCTGCTTTCACACCGAAGCGCTGCAGAATTCTGGATTGCGATTGGTCAGGAGGTGTTGATTGATCCTCTACAGCAGCAGCTCTGACAGTAGCGCGGGTTCATATTAATGCGCTCGTTCTAACGCGTTATCGTTTCTATAGCAACAGTAACCCGTTCACAGCGGGCTTAATAATAAACCGGTTAAAGAGCAGGAACTGACCTGCTTTGTAGATAACATTAAATGGATAAAAAGTACGACGTTATTCTTTAATAAATAAATAAATAAATATTGTAACCGTCGTCTGATGGCTGTGGTGTAAGAGGAATAAAACACTCAGGGATGTGCTGTTACAGGAAAATAATCAACTTACCAGTGATGCGATGTTCGATTAAGGTAATTTATTTCTATCTGATGATACTTTTCTTTAATGATTAGACTGACAAAGAAGATCAAGTTACAAAACATTACGTCAAATCAACAGAGTCCATTCAGTAACATTTAATTTGTAAAAAAAAAAAAACACATCACCATAGCAACGATATGTCAGAAAAGTGTATCGGGTAATCATTTATCACGATATCGATATAATCGCCCAGCCCTAGTGATTATAAACCTCTCACACGCTGCTCTGATTCAGAGCCCGGTGTGAGCCCTCACCCCATTTCTGCTGCGCTCGGTCTCCCAGGATCTCCCGCATCTGCATGAGGCGTGTGGCGTAGATGTGAGCGTACTGACGGCCGAAGCTGCGCTCCCCGAGACGGAAACACCCCTGGCAGCCGGAGTAGGACGGCTCTTCTCGCTCGAACACCGGCTTGTCGGAGCTCGGAGGACGGAGCAGAGTCTCCTTCGGCAACGTGACGTCCGAGAACATGACCGTGACTCTGAAAGGGAGGGGAATCGAATAATCGAATAAATAAACAATACATGAAAGAAGTAAAATTATATGATGAATGCAAAATAAAATATATATATATATATATAGAGAAACAGAACGGAAGAATTACAAGTGAAAACGTGACATTGTACATAAATAAACATTAATAAATAAAGTACTGCGAGAGCAGGAATAAATTCTCAACTCATGTTCATCAGATTAACTTTTTAAACGGATTTCCGTGTTTCTTGTAACATATAAAAGGTGGATATACTATTAAATAATATTTATATAATATCAAGAAAGGGAGATTTCGGATTAAACAATTTGTGTTTTTTCCCCCTTGCTGTATTTAGGTATTTCTTATAATATAGTAACAACAAAGCAACAGAATAATTTTTGTCCTTTTCAGTTTGCCTTATACAAACTTTTGCACCAGTGTGTATTTTTAAAAGCAGCAATTTTATTACTTTAAACATGAAGAAACACGTAATAAATTCAAAACAAGGTATTAATATTAATATAAATACAATCCTAACTGATTGATTTTAATTACGGTCATTTTAATTAAATAAGAAATAACAATAAACATTTCCCCTGTAATATTTAGCCAGCTGATGTTAATTATATTACAGATTAATATGATATGATGATATGTGTGTAGCTGAAGATTAAAAGTTAATATGATATAAAACTACATTACAGAATGAGTTAATAAGTGAATAGTGGAGTATTAAATACAGTAACTACGGCGAATATTATAAACACTAATGTTTACGTAAACATAAATAACATTCTCTCAACTTCTGTTATTTTTTTAATCAAATTTAAAGCTCGGTTTTAATCTAAAATATAAATTTTGCACAAAGAAACGAACAGAGATTAAAAACACACACGAACCTGAAGGCCGTAAACACCGGACACCGCTTTGGGATCTCGCGCGAAATAATCCACCAGGGTCCAGTTCCGGTTATGACGCAACATCCGGTAAAAATAAAAGACGCTGATATAAAAGTCAGGTTTGTCAGCAAAACGATAATTAATTTAGAAATGAAACTGATTCACACGTCGTGGTAAAGTTATGCTTCAAAAGTGGTAGGAATATTTTTAGACACATTTGTTGCACTTTATATTCGGAATCGATACGGTCAATGAAAAATAATTAAAATAATACTAAGAAGAAGAGGAATAAAAAACTAAAAATAAAACGTTTATTTAAAAAACGTTGCTGTGATTTAAATATAAAACGATACAAAAGTAATATTTATTGTAAAATATTGTGCAAGAATATAGAAATTAAGGTAAATTATGTGTAGTTGGTGTTTGTTATTCTGGTATTAAATATATATATATATATATTTAAATAAAACCGGGAAACTTTATGGTTTAATGCAAATTAAATGTTACACTAGTGTTGTATTATTATTATTATTATTATTGTTATTATTATTATTATATATTTTTTAGAATATTTCTGTTTTTAATGACATTATAGACTTATATAATTGCTATATATATATATATATATATATATATATATATATATATATATATATATATATATATATATATATATATATATATAAAATAAACAAATGTTTTAACAAATAATTATTTTTATTGTCTTTAGCAAAAACAAACCCTTCAGGATCAACAAAGTTTTATCTTATATTTTTAAATTTTTTATTTTATTAGATTTTTATTAATAACAACAACAACAACAACAAAAACTCCTTCCTTGTGCAGTAACTGTAGTATAAGTGGGCCAGATAACATCAGGACCAGGATGGCCGAGTGGTTAAGGCGTTGGACTCAAGATCCAATGGACGCATGTCCTCGTGGGTTCAAATCCCACTCCTGGTAAACTTTAAACTCCAGTCTAAAATAAGTAATGATCATCACTTCCTACACAGGTCAGAGTGTGTGTACAGACTGCAGTAATCATGAGAAAGCTGTGAGGTTAAGAAGCTTCGTGATAAATAAAGTAGATAAAGTCAGTACTAGACTGGAAGGATTTGTCACTTCAAAGAGAAATCTGTACTTTCACACACCGAACTCCGAACTCTGTGAGGAATAAAACACTCAGTAGAAATCAGTCAACAAATGGGATGTCCATATTTATATATATATATTTTTTAATTCAAGAATTAAAGCCGACACTTTATATCTGCTT
The DNA here is from genome assembly GCA_023630585.1 of Cranoglanis bouderius. Lineage (NCBI taxonomy): Eukaryota > Metazoa > Chordata > Actinopteri > Siluriformes > Cranoglanididae > Cranoglanis > Cranoglanis bouderius. Next base: position 1,101,774 of record CM042549.1, read on the forward strand.
CTGGTTACATGTGATGACACTGGAGACTCCTTCCATAAACGTTAGATGAACGTCTCCTTACAGAAAACTTCACCATAGCAACGATTACACACGTTTTTTTTGATCGGTTTATTATTACTGGAGCATCAGCTGTACAAGTCCCAGTGAAGGAGCTGTTACTATAGAAACCATAAAGAATTAAAACCAGCGTATTAATATAAACCTGCGATTTGCAGACGCATGGTTATAGGAAATGAACCGACACCTTGTGACCGATCAGAGTGAAGAACACAGCTTCCGGGTGAACATCAGACCCCGTTTCATAGCCTCGGTCTTTTCCTCGGTACATCATTCAGACATTAGAGTTTACTTCAGGAGACGGTTTGAGACCTAGCCGAGGCATTAGATTTAAAAAAAACAAAACAAAAAAAAAAAAAAAAAACACCACAAGGGCCAACTAAATTTATTTAATATATCAGCAAAGTTCAGCAAAATACAGTTTCGGCTGTGAAAGGAGATATTATTCATATTAAAACAGTCTCCAAAAAAAAACACCCCTTCGCTGCAGTGATTTATTCTGAGCTGCGTAATTAATAAACATGCTCATTCACAACTACACCACTAAGAACACATTAAACAGGTCTGGACTCGGATTATAGTATCTGTTTAGCATTAAGGTGTATAACTGCTGAGAGAGAGAGAGAGAGAGAGAGAGAGAGAGAGAGAGAGAGAGAGAGAGACAGAATTGATCTACTTCTTCCTCCCTCCTCTCTCCTTCAGTGCCAGGTGAATAACAGATCCGTTGTTCATGTTGTAATACGCCAGAGAGTTGGAGTCCTTAATGAAGATACCCTGCAGACAAAAAAAGACCAAACATATATATAAATAAATAAATAAATAAAATGTTATAAATCATAACGCTTTAAAACATGACCAGAAATTCTGCTAAATTTTGTTCAAATGAGAAATACCAATATATAATCAGCGCCATCTAGTGTTACAGTACAATAACATGCACAGGATTTCACCGACCGTGAGGTCACGGATATAATCACTAATTATAATCCGTAGCTTTAAACTCGACTCAATAAAGCATTTGAAATGATCTTCCGCTTCACCGGTGCGCTGAACCTCTGCCTGGAGCTGTGTTGTTTGGACATGAATCGCCTCCAGAACTGCCCGCTGACAGCCCACTCTGTTCACGTCCGACCTCTCCGGCGCCGTCTTCCCTCCCCTTTAACGATCTTAATCCCCACTCGAGATGTGCTTTATTGTTTATTTACACCACAGTGCTGCTGAATTCCCATATCTGATCCATTTCCTATAACAGCAGCTCCGACAGTAACGCAGCTGCAGGTTTGTATGAACTCTGATACGTTATCGTTGCTATAGTAACGGCTATACATTCGCAGGGACATAAACGGATTAAGAAGGAAAACGCGTGTAATTGATAAATGATGTGAAGTTTTCTGTAAGGAGACGTTTATGGAAGGAGTCTCCGGTACCAGTTACGGCTTCATCTCTGACTAAGTTTTCCGTCATCCTCAGGACGGAGGAGTTCACGCTTCTTCACGGTTTATTGACTTGAGCAGAGAGAATGAAGAGACGCCGGTGAGGGAACGGATGTTTATAGCTGCTATAACGTAAGTGACAACGGGGACTCGTTCGATCACATTAAAGGTAACTATAAGCGGATTAAAGAGTACGACGTGACATTATTAAACACGTAAGAAATTGTAATCCGCTCCATCACAGCAGCCCGTCGTTGATTATTTACCTAGAACAGTATAACACACAATGTTTCTTTTACCTCGTACTGAAGTTTCTGTTTGCCGGCCGGCATCCCGGTGGCCTCGTGGATCTTAACCTTTATGACGGACACCTAAAAATGGACAAAAGCGCTCGGGTGAGAAGTGAAACAGCAGCATTATTATTTATTATTAATAATCTTTTAAAATGAACCAGTTCCGTGATTATATGTGAGAAAGCAAAGGATAGGATTAAGGTAGAAATGAACAAGAATAAGCACTATGATGATTCCTCACAGAGTGTGTGTGTGTGTGTGTGTGTGTGTGTGTGTGTGTGTGTGTGAGAGAGAGATGAACACTGATTTACCTGGTCTGTAAGAGGTAGTGTGAAGCTCAGCACTTGTCCGTTCAGCTTCCATTCTGTCTTGTCCTGCATGTTGGGAACCTGAACCTTGACCGCCACGGGACCCTGAAATATCATTACATATACATTTAAACACATTATATCACACACACACACACACACACACACACACACACACACACACACACACACACACACACACACACACACACACACACATCATATACACACTCAAGTGATATGGATTAAATTCACGAACGTGACGCCGTTTCTAACAACCAGCAACTTCACTGAAGGACACTAGGGGGCGCGGTGTGATTTGTGTGTGTGTGTGTGTGTGTGTGTGTGTAAAATTATTTGATAGCTGCACTTTAAGGTCACATGATCAGTGTCTTAATGTATAGATTTGTGAAACATACTATAAATGCATGCAAAATGTACTGTGTAGTGTGTACTATCATGGGTGTCTGTTACGTTGTGTAGTATCCCTCATATAGTGCACTGTTACAGTTTTGACAGCTGACATTAATATGGTGTGTGTGTGTGTGTGTGTGTGTGTGTGTGTGTTTTCACCTTGTTTCTGCGCAGGAACTCGTCCTCCGGGATCAGGTTGTCCTCCGTCTTCATCTTCTTGCTCACCGGCTCGTCATCGTGTGGGGCAGGAGGGTGGGTAGGAGGCATGGGGGCGGGGGCAGTACTGGGTGGCTGGGGCACAGGAGGGGCAGGTACGAACGCTACAGGACACAATACAGTGATGTTTACTGTTCAGTTCTCTCTCAGTGAAACAGTGCTGTGGGGCTTTACAGTGTGTGTGTGTGTGTGTGTGCGCGCTTCTGATGGTCTCACCTGCAGGCACCACCATGGGTGGAGGTCGAGGAGCCATGATGTGGGGTGCGGCCGGGGGCATCTGCACCACGTTGATGCGAGGTGCGTGCACCATGGGGGGCATCGGGGTCAGGACCTGACCGGGGGCCAAGCGCACCACGGGGGCCATGGGGGGCCTCGGGATAACGGGCACGGCGGAGAGCAGGGTGGTGCGCACCGGAGGAGGAACCTGCGACAAAACACATCCAGGGATAGTCTTAATCAACAGAGCGTTAAAGGGACAGTCTTAATCAACAGAGCGTTAAAGGGACAGTCTTAATCAACAGAGCGTTAAAGGGACAGTCTTAATCAACAGAGCGTTAAAGGGACAGTCTTAATCTTCAGAGCGTTAAAGGGACAGTCTTAATCTTCAGAGCGTTAAAGGGACAGTCTTAATCTTCAGAGCGTTAAAGGGACAGTCTTAATCAACAGAGCGTTAAAGGGACAGTCTTAATCAACAGAGCGTTAAAGGGACAGTCTTAATCAACAGAGCGTTAAAGGGACAGTCTTAATCAACAGAGCGTTAAAGGGACAGTCTTAATCAACAGAGCGTTAAAGGGACAGTCTTAATCAACAGAGCGTTAAAGGGACAGTCTTAATCTCTAGAGCGTTAAAGGGACAGTCTTAATCTTCAGAGCGTTAAAGGGACAGTCTTAATCTTCAGAGCGTTAAAGGGACAGTCTTAATCTTCAGAGCGTTAAAGGGACAGTCTTAATCTTCAGAGCGTTAAAGGGACAGTCTTAATCTTCAGAGCGTTAAAGGGACAGTCTTAATCTTCAGAGCGTTAAAGGGACAGCCTTAATCTCTAGAGCGTTAAAGGGACAGTCTTAATCTTCAGAGCGTTAAAGGAACAGTCTTAATCTATAGAGTGTTAAAGGGACAGTCTTAATCTTCAGAGCGTTAAAGGGATAGTCTTAATCTCTAGAGCATTAAAGGGACAGTCTTAATCAACAGAGCGTTAAAGGGATAAACACAGTTTATGAAGCATTACTTGATACCATGTACAAATTAAAAATTAGCATAAACGTGACACCATAATTAGCCAAATTTGCATGATTGTATCCCTTTAAAACTGCAGAGTATGAGGTTGTAGAGTATTATATATACTGTAGAGGTATTATGAGCTGAGGGTTGGTACTGACCGCAGGTGGCATTCTGGGAGCTGTGTTGATGGGTGGGCTGGGCTTGGACAGGGTGGGCACGGTGGTGGGCAGCGGTGGGGGCCCGGATTCGTTGGGTTTGCTGGGTCCGATCTTGTCCTTGTTCTCGTCCTCCTGCACCAGGCCTTTAGCTTTGTGGATGGCTTCGATCTGCTCCTGCAGCGTGATGTTCGCCTGAGCGGCCTGCTGCGTACGGGCCATGCTGCCCGAGTGACCGTCCCACGTCACCTACACACACACACACACACACACACACACACGGGGGGGGGATTTGTAAATAAAGCATCCATAATAAACTGTAAAACGTAATTGTTAATCCTCCATCACTGACCTTCTCCTCAGGTTTCTGGATCTCCTCCTCTCCGATCTTCTTACCGATGGCGGTTTCCTCCACACCGAAGATATCCGTTCTTCTCTCGGCCAGCTGCTTCAGGCTGCTCTCGATGTCCAGGCCGGGAGCGTACACTTCCTCTTCGATCTGTCGCTCACGGAGGTTGCGGTCTCGCTGCTCCAACCAGCGTGGGTCAAGCAGCCCGATACGCATGTGCTCCTGCATCTTACTGGCCGGGATCTTCTCACCCGTGATCGGAGAGATGAGGAACTCGTCACCAGGCGGCAGGACAGCCTGAGGCTTAGAGGCTGAGGACGGAGTGGGAGAGAGGGAGAGAGAGAGAGAGAGAGATGAATCCTTAATCAGGAGGTTCCTCTGTGGTGTACTGAACATTTATTTAAATATTCTCAGTAAACTGGTCAGAATGAGACCCTGAGAGACTGGAGGTCTCACCCTTGGGGTCGTAGTCTTTGCGGATGATGACCTGGTCTGGGGTTGGAGGCAGAGGTGGTGGCATGGGGTTTTCTGGAGGAAGAGGAGCCTTCATCGAATCCTCGTCGTCATCCGAACCCTATGAGATATTTCACACACACACACACACACACACACACACACGGGGCATGAGACGTGACGAGTCCAAAATAAACGGTGTAATCATTTTATATGCTTCCGTTCTCGAAGCAGTGTGATGACATCATCGGCGCTTCACCTCGTCCATGTCCTGCAGCTGTGTGTCCTGGTCCAGCTGAGCCGCGTGTCCGTCGTTCCTGGTCTCTCGCTCGTCCTCCTCGTCCTCGCTCTCCACCTCCATCTCCACCTCCTCGCTCTCCCCGTACTTCTCGTAGCGCTCCTGGATCAGGATGCGAGCTCCCAGTTCCTCAGGAGTGGTGGGAGGAGGGAAGTTCCCTGAGAAAAACGTGTCACAGACAATGTAAAAAAACACACACACACACACACACACACACACACACACCTCACAAACACCGCTTACACACAAATACCCCTCATGCAGTTACTTCCTGCATCGTGCTATCTGTCTCTCTCTCTCTCTCTCTCTGTCTGTCCATCTATCTCTCGCTCACTCTGCGTCTCCCTTTCCCTGTCTCTCTCTCCAACACTCTCTCTCTCTCTCCTTATATTATTTTACACATCTTCGTCTCCCCCTCTTCCTCACCTTGCTCGTTGGGCTGGAAGTCGACCGTCTCCACGACGACGAAGTCATGCCAGTCGATCTGAGCGTAAGCCACGCGCTCTTTCTCTCTCTCCTCCTCCTCTTTCTTCCTCTCTCGCTCCTGGTACTTGGCCCACTCCACTCGGTATTTCACCTGACACACACACACACACACACACACACACACACACACACACACACACACACACACACACACACACACGGCCACGTTATTACCATTATACACAACCTTAACATTAAACCCTGTAATAATCTCTGCAGTGTCGTTCCGTCACATGAATTAATCTCGTTCTCACGATATACGGAGTCACGCTGCTGTTACCTGATCGAGGACCTCGCGGGAATTATCCGCCTCCCTCTTCAGTTTCTGCAGGAGTCCTTTCGGGGGGATCAGAATCTTTAAACACACAAAAAAACATCCGCATTTTATACAACGGTCCATTTAATCCAACACACAAAGCTCTAATGCACAAAACAGTCATCATTAAGATCAATGTATGGTTTTATGACGTGATAAAGTCACACGAGCGCCCGTGTACAGCTCCATCGGGTAACAGCGAGCAGTTACACAGCGGAGTGCAAAAGTTTGCGCACCCTTACGTACAAAATGGCAACAAACAACAATTAAAGTCAGTTTTCAGACATGATTATAGATCAAAAGATCATTAATGGCCAGAATGTTCATGTTGATATATTAATTAATGGAACAGCATGACATTCATGTATTTTACTCCTTTAAGGACTTTTTATTAACTGCTCTTTGGTTTGGATTTTTGTGAATCTCTACATTAATTCCCCATTATTATTATTATTATTATTATTTATTTATTTATTTATTTATTTTCCTTTCCACTCTTTAAACATTTCATTTCTTCAATTTCTAAACAATGATCTTTCACTATTCTCCATCTCTGTAAAAGCTCAGTATTTTCTGTATGAGGTCATGTGACCACTGACTCGACTAACTAACTACCTAGAGTAAACTAAACTTTTGAGTTTAGAATGAAATAATCACGGACCTCTGCTTCCTAGATGTAAATTTTTCCCACCTAGAGACAAACTTTTGCACCCCACTGTAAGAAAGTAATCCTATGAGGAGTGTGTATGTCGAACGCCCTCACGTGTACGCACCTTGGTGTACTGCTCCACCAGTTTGGTGAAGTAGTTGAAGAGGCTGTGCTGAGGACGCAGGAAGTCGAACTGGTAGTTCCTCTGCTCCTTCTGCATGAGCTGCGTGAGGAACTGGCGGCCGTTACGCGCCACGAACTGAGCCGTCAGCTTCACCACGTCCAGGTCGAAGGCCGAGATGGAGGGCGGGTCGGCCATGAACTCGAACTCGGGCGGAGGCTCCTTGGGGACGACCGTCTCATGGATGACCTGCGCCTGGACCTGGAGGAAGCACGACACAACAAAGGGTTATTAATAATAATAATAATAATAATAATAATAACAATAATGATAATAATAATAGAGTGAAAGGACGTAATCAGACCTTCTGCGGGAGCTGCTGCAGTGCCTGCTGCATGGACTGCTGCTGCATGACCTTAGGCACGGCGGCCGACGGCTCCTGGCCTTTGCCCTCTTTGAACTCGTTGACCTTGTGGCGGTAGTAGGCATGGTACGGGTCGTTGGGGTTCAGGAAGTTAAACTTGGGGTTGTTGATCTCGTTCTGACGAATCCTCGCTTCAAACTCGGGCCCGTTCCTGTACGGAGAGATTCAGACAACATGACTCGTGAGACTTTTTCCACAACACCAGGTATGCATCTAGATTAGAGGTCGAGCCATAGAGGATTTTTACCGATACCTATAACTAAGTTGGGCCGGTACCTACCTGCAGATAACCGATTAATCAACCGATAGTTTTTAAAACCGATACTGAATGAAAACATAAAAACTCAAAGTAAAATATTACTGAACTTTATAAGAGAAATAAACAGTACTGATTGTACAGTACCATTAAAAATGTGCTGCACTTTAAAAAAAAAAAAATATATAATTATTAATATATTAACTATTCATAAATATTAAAGCAAATAAAATATACACATCCAAACTGAACCAAAAAGTAACGCTCCAAATAACAAAGAAAAATAGAGACATCCAAAATGAATCAAAAAACACTTCAAATAACACAACAAAATTTGTCAGTGATAGTTTATCTTTCGCCTCTAGAGGCCGCTCTTGTACTGTATGACGACAGCGGACTCTTCTCAGCCGCTCCGGCAGCGGACGCAACCGGGGAAAAACGGAAACTAGCTGATAGTTCCAGCAATCAGTTATCGGTGCCGATTAATCGGTCGACCTCTAATCTAGATATTTATGTCTGCACACTATCATTAAACCAACTTTACCAAACACGGCTCACAGACCAAAACGTCCACTGTAAAAAATAAAAAAACGGTCGTGAGAACGCATAATGTTACTGACTCATCATCATGAGCTAATTTTGAGCCCACGTTTTTACCCACGTGTAACTATTTCACGTTTCCCAGTTAAAGAGCTACAAACATAAATATGTTCTGTAATCACAGATCTACCGTTAGAGGATCTTCATCGTATAACCTGACACGGAGAACACACAGCACACGGTCTGCTATACGCTAATACTCTTTAACAGACTGCTGAAATCTCACGGCGGGCACCTTTCTTCCGGGGGTTTCAGGACAGCGCAACAGATATTGCGTCATCAAGTAGGCGTGGCCTATTTTGAGAATCTGCACAGGTCAAAGATCGCGAGCAGTTCCGGGAAGAAAAGCCGTTCGCTGCAGAGAGTTGTCTGTCCGCGATCACGGGGGTTTCATGGGGTTATGAAGTGTTTGTTTCACTTAAATAAGCTCAAAGTCTCACTGACTTTACATCAATTCTATCATGAATTAAATTAAAAAAATCCGCAGTGAAACCTTAGACATACCTCGCTACGAAGCTGGCGGTCTTGTCCACGATGTTGCGCACTTCAGGAGGAGGGTATATGATCCCCACGATGGGTTTAGTGGCCGGAGTTTCTTCTTTCTGCTCATCGGCCTGCGGGGAAAAAAAAAAAAAACAGAAAACCTGCCATTTTAACATAAGTGGGACAAATAACATCGGGTTAACCACGTCTATTGTTTGTTTTATGTTTTATATATAAACACATGAACTAAAACAAATGCTGATCACCTACTTGGAAAATAATTAAATAATTCCACAGCATGGAAGCATTTTAAAGAAAGGATACTATAATAATATATAAAAGCGCTCACAGCTGGCGATACTAACGATAACAGTAAGGAAATGGTATCGTGACGTAAATATATCGCGACAGCCATATCATGTCGCCTAATGACATTTTTTACGGCGCAATTTCAAATCGTTAAATCAAAGCCATATAAAACATTTCAGAAATTTACAGATTGGCCACTGCGTTACAAAAACAAAACAAACAAAAAAAAACGTTTCTGGCTACAGTCTCGCGCCTGCGAATTGCTAACGTTAGCAGATTTAGCTAAGAGTAACCGCGCGACCTACGGCGTCATCTAAACGCAATGATGAAAGCCTTTCAGATTTCGAAAAAAAATGCTTTTGTACTGTTAAAATCGTTTTATGCTGACGTATCTGACTAAATGATTTAAAAAATATATATATATTTAGCTTAATGACGATTAGCCGCTAAGCTAACTGTTAGCTCTCACCTTGTTGTTGGCCTCGGGCTGGGAGATCTGCACCGGGGGCATGGCGGATCAACAAACCTCACTGATTCTCCGGATCGGAAATAAAATACACGACCTTTGGTGCTCCGATCAACTTCGGAGATGTTAATTATCCTTAAAAGATAAACCTATTTTCTAAATAACAAGAAAATCTGTTTATCTTTTAAAGAAAATTAAATCGTTTGGGTAAAAACTCCCTGTCGCGGCTCGAGTGAACCCGCTAGTGTTGAATACGATAATACTTCCGGGAACTAGTTTGTAGGGGATTATGGGAAATGAAGTCCTGAAAATAAATTTAGTTCCTCTATTTTGTTCGCATTTCATTCTGAGACAAGTTTCTGTGTAATCTGCTATGAAGTGAGGAGATATTAGGATGTCGTCTCTGGTTATATCATTTCTTAAATGAAAATATTTATAAGTAGGAGTTATTTAGTAAAATTTCAAACTACATATCCCAAAATCACTTTAGGAACGCTTCGATTGTTGATTCCGGCTGAACAAAATAAATCAAGCTACCTATTTAGGAATCATGTGTACAATGTGCTTAAAGTAAAGCATATGTGGCAATAAATATTACCTAAATTATATGTTTGTGGGTGAAATCGAAGAAACGAAAGCAATAACAAAAAATATCACTTCCGGTAATAAATAAACTGGCGGTTATGGGAGATGCCGTTGTCTCGTTGGAAGACTACATGTTTCCATGGTAACGAGTCGCAAATAGACACAGCCTGCTTCATCGGCGTGTAGCAGAGGACATTCGCTAAGTAATGATTGCTGTAATTATGTTTTCTGCACCATGAGTCATCTTTTAGGAGCTCGGGACTGCGTGGAGAGTCTGCGCAGAGATGTGATAGATTTACAGGGAGCGCTGGTGGAGGTGTTCTCGCGCACCGGACCGGTCCGTTTCCGGTCGTGGAAGTTCCCGGATAAAGAGTCGTGTGATTTGGACCTGGTGCAGCTGCTGGAGCAGTATGACTACGTGGAGGGAGAGGAGGAGTTTAACCAGCACTCACACATCGTGCTCTTAGAACTGGTGATTGACAGGTGACGTCATGCTTCAATTCAATTCTGATTCATTTACAGAAAACGATTCATTTGAACTGGACAGTGTGATTCCCAAAGCAGTGCAAATATCATCTGATCATCCAGAGTGACTAAAGTTAGCCTTAAAACCTCTCTGATGGAAGTCTGTCTCACCCAAACTCCCCCCCTCTCTCCCCCCCTCCCTCTCTCCCCCCCCCCTCTCCCCCCCTCTCCCCCCCCTCCCCCCCCCCCCCCCCCCTCTCTCTCTCTCTCTCTCTCTCTGTATGAGTGTGTGTGTGTGTGTGTGTGTGTGTGTGTGTGTGTGTGTGTGTGTTCAGACTGTTGCTCCTGCTGCAGAGTTTTAACGCCTACACTGAGCAGATGTTAGGGGGACAGAGAGCAGGGGATTGTGGGAAGGCCGGAGGGTCGGTGTGTGTGGGCCCGGTGGTGAAACGCTACTGGAACAATTTGATCCACTTCAGCATCCAGCAGAGACAACAGGTAAATAATCATTTAAAAAAAAGAAGTAAAAAATAACATTAATAATTTTTATTTAATATAAATATTTATCTATGGCACTGAATCTTAACTGACTGTAGGAGTCACTGTGAGTCAGATGCTGACCGTAGGAGTCACTGTGAGTCAGATACTGATTGTAGGCGTCACTGTGAGTCAGACTCTGACCGTAGGAGTCACTGTGAGTCAGACGCTGACCGTAGGAGTCACTGTGAGTCAGACGCTGACCGTAGGAGTCACTGTGAGTCAGACGCTGACCGTAGGAGTCACTGAGAGTCAGACGCTGACCGTAGGAGTCACTGTGAGTCAGACGCTGACCGTAGGAGTCACTGTGAGTCAGACGCTGACCGTAGGAGTCACTGTGAGTCAGACGCTGACCGTAGGAGTCACTGTGAGTCAGACGCTGACCGTAGGAGTCACTGTGAGTCAGACGCTGACCGTAGGAGTCACTGTGAGTCAGACGCTGACCGTAGGAGTCACTGTGAGTCAGACACTGACCGTAGGAGTCACTGTGAGTCAGATACTGACCGTAGGAGTCACTGAGAGTCAGATACTGACCGTAGGAGTCACTGTGAGTCAGATACTGACCGTAGGAGTCACTGTGAGTCAGATGCTGACCGTAGGAGTCACTGTGAGTCAGATACTGACCGTAGGAGTCACTGAGAGTCAGATACTGACCGTAGGAGTCACTGAGAGTCAGATACTGACCGTAGGAGTCACTGTGAGTCAGATACTGACCGTAGGAGTCACTGTGAGTCAGATGCAGACCGTAGGAGTCACTGTGAGTCAGATGCTGACCGTAGGAGTCACTGTGAGTCAGATACTGACCGTAGGAGTCACTGTGAGTCAGATGCAGACCGTAGGAGTCACTGTGAGTCAGATGCTGACTGTAGGAGTCACTGTGAGTCAGATGCTGACCGTAGGAGTCACTGTGAGTCAGATGCAGACCGTAGGAGTCACTGTGAGTCAGATGCAGACCGTAGGAGTCACTGTGAGTCAGATGCAGACTGTAGGAGTCACTGAGTCAGATGCAGACTGTAGGAGTCACTGAGTCAGATGCAGACTGTAGGAGTCACTGAGTCAGACGCTGACTGTAGGAGTCACTGCGAGTCAGACGCTGACCGTAGGAGTCACTGCGAGTCAGACGCTGACCGTAGGAGTCACTGCGAGTCAGACGCTGACCGTAGGAGTCACTGCGAGTCAGACGCTGACTGTAGGAGTCACAGTGAGTCAGATGCTGACTGTAGGAGTCACAGTGAGTCAGATGCTGACTGTAGGAGTCACTGTGAGTCAGATGCTGACTGTAGGAGTCACTGTGAGACAGACCCTGACCGTAGGAGTCACTGTGAGTCAGACCCTGACCGTAGGAGTCACTGTGAGTCAGATACTGACTGTAGGAGTCACAGTGAGTCAGATACTGACCGTAGGAGTCACTGAGAGTCAGATACTGACCGTAGGAGTCACTGTGAGTCAGATGCTGACCGTAGGAGTCACTGTGAGTCAGATGCTGACCGTAGGAGTCACAGTGAGTCAGATGCTGACCGTAGGAGTCACAGTGAGTCAGATGCTGACTGTAGGAGTCACTGTGAGTCAGATACAGACTGTAGGAGTCACTGTGAGTCAGATGCTGACCGTAGGAGTCACTGTGAGTCAGACGCTGACCGTAGGAGTCACTGTGAGTCAGATACAGACTGTAGGAGTCACTGTGAGTCAGATACTGACTGCTGATTCCTGCTTTTCACTGCTTTTCATGCACATACAGTATGTCCATCCAGATTAATGTACATATTTACATTTTCATTTATATATAGTATAGCATATAACAGAACGATTTATTTTATTTTTTTCACTGCTTTTCATTTCTTCCTTTTGACTTTCCCTTGTTGCTGCTTTTCATGCAGAGGCGTAACGCACAAGATTAACGACAAAAGATCATGTTTTTGTATTCCTTAAAATCAAACTGTACTGAATAAAGCTGATTTGTTCCGCACGATTTCATTTTCTTCACGGTGCATTTCACTTTTATTTAATACAAGAACGCTAGAAAAACAAAGAATAAAATAAAGAAAGTTAGATATGTGAAGAACATGGGGTCTCTTTCATGGATTATTCTCAGTTAAGTAGCTTCTCACGTCACACTGCACTGAGACAGAGTCAGTTTAACGACAGGAACGGGTCGCTTTATGTTTAGATTGATTAGACTGATTAGATTGATTAGACTGATTAGATTGATTAGATTTCTGCACATACTGACCAGCATTATAATCAGAGGCGACATGATGCCAAGTTTTTCTGTTCTGATATCGATACTGAAACTTTGAACATCAATTGATACACATCTGGAACTGCTGTCTTTAAAAACTACTCATCTTTACACTTTACAGTTAAACGCTTTCACACAAAAATGACTTACACTGTAAATATAATAAATATAATAAAGTATAAAGTATAAATATGATGAAATCAATCCTAACAAAGGGGGGAAAAAAAACAACAGTCGAGTCTCTTCAGATGTAAATATTTCCAGCTCCAGAAATCCCAGTCTCTGCAGTTTGGTACAGGATGTCTGATGTCTGATATGTCCGATATCGGTCCGATTCTGATACTGATAATTGGATCAGAGACATCTCTATTTATATATTAAATACAATGACATACTGTAAGCGCTGTATCTAATTATCTTCAGCAGCGTTCATGTGAAAAAAAAATTTCATGTGAAATGCTTCAATAACTGACTGAAAGAGGAAGTTTCAGACTGGGAGAAGATTTAAAGCAGAAATGTATTTTTAGAGAATGAGCAGCGCGTCCAGGACCGAACCTTCCTCCTCCTCCTCCTCCTCCTCCAGCAGCATCAGCACACACACTGACCCCCGGATCTCCAGCTCCACGTCCCAGCGCTCGGCTCCGTCCTCATCCCCGTCCCGCAGCCTCCACACTTCCCCTCCGCCCAGGGTGAGGTGTCGCAGTGTGAGCTGTCAGACGCAGGAGTCGGCCCTGGTGCCGTGTGACGCCTGCGCCGGAGTCCAGGCCACTCTGCAGGACAGCGCTCACGCCGTGGCGTCTCTGTGCCAGGCTCTGGGCCTCTCCTGCTCGCTCTGGAGCTTCCTGCAGGCCGTGGAGGAAACGCTGCAGCTCGGACGCCTCTCCGCCTGCGACGTGGCGCTGTGGGCGCGCGAGCAGCACCGGGATCTGGGACGCGTCCAGAAACACGTCACTCAGGTGAGACACGGGATTATCGCTTATTCACAAACACACGGCTCTGTTCCGCGTGGCGTTAAAGATGTGCGGTTGTGTTCGTGTTCGTGTGTGAAGGTTCAGGAGAAGGTGGATTCACTCACACAGACACTGCAGAAAGCAGAAGAGGAGAGAGACGAGCTGAGAGCACAGCTGGAGAGAGAGGAGGAGACGAACAGGAGAGAGAGAGAGGAGAGGAGGAGGAGGGAGGAGGAGAGGGAGAGGAGAGAGGAGGAGAGGGAGAGGGAGCTGCAGGAAGAGAAGAACAGACGAGACGAGGAGCTGAAAACACAGCAGGAGGAGATGAGGCGAGGTGAAGCTCTTTTAAAATCAATTCACTTTTCGTTTTCACCTTTTTTTCCTTTTGAAATTCACCCGTTTATATATTTCTTCATTTTTTAATTCTCTTTTTTTTGTTATTTTTGCTCCTTTTAAAACTGCATTTTTATTTTTTTTAAATTGTAATGTTTACTCTGCTTTACTTTTCCTTTTACTGCTTTTGACTGTTTTACTTCTGCTTTTTCATTTTCGCTCCTTTAATTGTTTATTTTTTCCTTTTCATTGCGTTCCCCTTTTAATTAAAAAAAAAAATTTAAAACTCCATTTCTTTTTTTAAAAAAAACTTTCTTTTATTCCTTTCTTTTGCATTTTCTTCTTTTCATTTTTCTTATTTCCCCACTTTTTTCTTTTGAGTTTTCCTTCTCACTGTTAATTTTACTGTAAATTTTTCCTTTTATTGATTCATTTTACTGTTTTCACTTTAAACTGCTTTCAATTTTTCTTCCATACTCTTTCTTTTATTCCGTTTTCACTACTATTATCATTTCCACTTTCTACTTCTCACGGGTTTTTAAAAAGTTTTTTTTAAAATTTTTACTTCGACTGATTTTTAACCTTTTCGATTTTTCCCCCCGCTCGTTCTCTCTCTTCCTTTTCAGTACTTTTATCTTTCCTTTTTCAGGAGCTGCGGCTTTAGAAGTGAAAATCTCTGAACTGAAAGGAGAATCTGAGCTGCAGAGAGAAACACAGCGGTGTCTCGGTGAGTCTTACTTACAGCACCCTTATAAAACTACTGAGATAATGTTAAACATGCGTGTGTGTGTGTGTGTGTGTGTGTGTGTGTGTGTGTGTGTGTGTGTGTGTGTGTGTGTGTGTGTGTGTGTGTGTGTGTAGAGCGTGAGAAGGATTCCCTGGTGGATGAAGTGCACAGACTTTGTCTGGAGGAAGTGAGATGGAAGGAAACGGAGGAGAAGAAGAGAAATCTGGAGTCGGAGCTCAGTGACACACACAAACTTCTGGATAAGGAGAGAGCTAAATATCACAGCGCTCAGCGCCAACATGAGGTGTGTGTGTGTGTGTGTGTGTGTGTGTGTGTGTGTGTTTATTTGAAATGAAGCGTGTAAGTGTGTCGTCACTCAGGTTCTGATTGTCTGTATGTGTATTAGTGTTGTGGTTTTCTGCTTTTGACGTTAGGAGTGTGTGTGTGTGTGTGTGTGTGTGTGTGTGTGTGTGTGTGTCAGGCGATGGTGGTGAAGCAGCAGGCCCTGCTGGAGCGTGTAGACGCGTTGGTGCAGCAGTGTGAGGAGCTGCAGTGTCGTCTGGAGGAGTGTGAGGATGAGAAAGCCGAGCTCACTGACACACTCACACACACCACACAGGAGAGAAACACACTGCAGGAACAACTCACACAGCAGAAGGTGGTAAACACACACACACACACACACACATGTTATAGCAGTTCCCTCTTTCTTCTCTCTCTCTCGAGCTTTATCTGTGAAACTGGAGACTCCTTCCATGAATGTTAAATAAATGTCTCCCTACCGAAAGAGAAAAAGTCTCTGTGAACGTGCTGTTACTATAGAAACGGGTTGGAACGAGCACATTAATCTGAAGTGAGTTTGTGGTGCCGTGACCAAAATCTTCCTTCTTCTTGTAACATGTTTTGATATGCAAATGACATTGATAAAAGCAATGAATATGCAAATAAATCTATGACATCATCTAGCGACTTCCTGAGTGTGTATTAGCTTTCCACTAAAAAGAGCTTATAACACAAATCCAACTGTAAATTTAGAGATCACAGCTACGAGTGTGTGTGTGTGTGTGTGCGTGTGTGTGTGTGTGTGTGTGTGTGTGTGTGTGTGTGTGTGCGCGTGTGTGTGTCCTCCAGTCTGAGTCCCTGTCTCTGAATGAGGACAGAGAGCAGCAGTGTGTGCGAGTCCGGGAGCTGGAGGAGTGTGTGTCCGGGCTGACCGAGGATTTACAGCAGGCTGAGGAGAGAGAGAGGGTCCTGGTGGCTTTTCCTGAACTTAATCCCCAACACACTACACCACAGAGTGAGACACACACATACAGGACGTCGGAAACATTTTTACAATCTGTGGAAATTAATTAGGGTGAAGATGTAGAAACGAAGACTGAAGAACAAAATGAATGTAGCTAACATGAACAGCTAACTTTCCCAACAAAATACACTCAACACACAAAATACACACTTTATCAGGGGAAGCCAGGTATGTGTGATGTATCTTTACTAGTAGGAATGCAGGAACTGCACAGCTAATGAAATGTTGTAGACATTCCTGATTTAAGTTGTGTGTTACGGCTCTTCTTGAATATTTCACCTGTTCTGCAATTTTACATTTTGGCCAGTAGATGGCGATTGTGTATCTGATCAGTAGTATTAGGCCTGTTATTTATTTACCAGCAGACAGATGATGGCTTTTTGAGATGTTTCAGCTTAAATTAATTAACGCAGTAATTCATTATTGAGTAAATTAATTAAAATAAGTAGTTAATTGGCTAATTAAAGAATGTCCATAAGACAATTTATTTTGAAGACACACGTTTATAGCCAGCTTTTAGTAAGTTTGAGTGCAGTCTTTGAGCGGATTCATCCATCTCTCTCTCTCTCTCAGGTACAGGTGATGTGCTGTGTGATATGGAGCAGCAGATGAAGGTGAACTCGATGAGGATCAGGGTTCTCGAGCAGGAGAACGCGTCTCTGACTAAAACCCTGGAGAGACTGAAACTCACTCAGCCCATCACACTGAGTCACCAGAGTGCAGGAGATCAGACACCATGTCCAGACTCGGGAAGCTCACAAGTGGACAGGAGAGAAAGAGCAAAAGAAAAGCAGATCACATCTTCTTCTTCTTCTTCTTCTTCCTCTGCTCTTCATCATCAGACGCTCAGTCTCTCTGTCGTTCCAGACGCCGAGGAAACGTACACGAAACTGCGCCAATCTGCACGCACACGCTCCGCTGGGACGAACCGTCGGAGGAAGTGATGTCACCACCTGACGTCAACATGCATACCTGTCAAAAAAGTTAATATTTTAAAATGCTGTAATACACACGACTGTCTGTATCTTCTAATCCTGTGTTAAACTAGAGATTATGAAAATAAACAGGTATCCAACTCCCTCTCCATCTCGTCTTCCGCTCATGCAACGTGGGCGTCTTTTATTTCTCTGATTGAAACCTGAGATGTGCCGTGACTAGTCATCTCTGTACACATTCAACCACACACACTTGGGCTCAGTGAAAATATGACCGTGCATCAAAGCAGATGAACAGATTGTTTAAAATCAACTTCTGTACTTCTTCCTGATGGTGAGCTGTCATGAGGGTCATTCTTCATTTGCGGTGGCAAGTGGTGTCCCACTATTTTGCAATAGTTTAAATAAACTTTAAATAAATAAATCTTTTTTTTGTTGTTTTTTTTGTAGCCCCAAATTGGCAATGAACCTCCAGCACGCTTCACTGTTGCCTGCAGACACTCATCCTTGTACCGCTCTAAAGTCCTTCGTCGAACAAACTGCCTTCCGTTAGAGCCAAATATTTCACATTGTGACTCATCAGTCCAGAGCACCTGCTGCCATTGTTCTGCGCTCCAAGACTTGTGCTTTTGTGCATAGTTGAGTCGTTTGGACGCATTTCCATGTCGGAGGCTTTTTGACCGTAAGTCTTCCATGAAGACCACTTCTGATCAGACTTCTCTGGACTGTAGATGGGTGTACCAGGGTCCCACTGGTTTCTGCCAGGTCTGAGCTCATGGACATCTTCCACAAAGATTTCTTGACCTCAACGCTGCTCGTTTCTTTGTGCTTCTGCAGAAGAGCTATTTTTAATAAAACTTTTGCACAGTACTGTGTATATGTACAGTGGTGCTTTAAAGTTTGTGAACCCGTTAGGATTTTCTATATTTCTGAATAAATATGACCTAAAACATCATCAGATTTTCACACAAGTCCTAATTATACAATTAAACAAATGAGACAAAAATATTAAATATTATACTTGGTCATTTATTTATTGACGAAAATGGGGACTGGAATGGGGACCAACAAAGCTCCAAGAGCAGGACGTGTAATACTCAACTAAAGGCGTCTCTCACATTGGATAATGTTAATGTTCATGAGTCAACCATCAGGAGAACACTGAACAACAATGGTGTACATGGCAAGGCTGCAAGGAAAGGAAAGCCAGTGCTCTCTAAAAAAAAAAAAACATTCCTGCCCTTCTGCAGATTGTTAAAGATCACGTGGACAAGCCAGAAGGCCATGGTTTTATTGGACAGATGAGACCAAAATAGAATTTTTGGTTTAAATAGAAATGTTAAGTTTGGAGAAAGGAAAACACTGCATTCCAACGTACAAAATCAGCGGGGATCAAATACTTTTTTCCCACGCTGTAAGTCATTCTAACCAAAGAATGGTTAAATAAGAGTAAAGTTAATGTTTTGGAATGGCCAAGTGAAAGTCCTGACCTTAATCCAATAGAAATGTTGTGGAAGGACCTGAAGCAAGCAGTTCATGTGAGGAAACCCACCAACATCCCAGAGTTGAAGCTGTTTCACAGGCATTACGTATATGTTGTGGTGCTCTCAGATCTTCTCCTATTCCTGCCATACAGGTAGAAAACGAGTGAACTGCCTCTTGATGTTAGAAGACTAAAGTTAATGTTGACTTACTGGATATCAGTAAAGGGACACAATGAAACTCATCCAATTAAAAAAGCACTGGTAAAATGCTGGGAATATGAGTCAGCCAAGTTAAGAAGTTTTGGATGGATTGCAGAAGAAGAGGCTCAATCATGTGGAATAATAAATGTAGAAATGAGCCCTACAGTCGTAGTACCACCTATTTCACCTTGGCTATTCCCTTTTCCAATGATTAATGATAAAAATAGAGTAATAGCAATGGATGCAATGGTTAAACAGTATCTAGAGCAGAATTATTACTCAATGCTCACAATTTTCACTGATGGTTCTAACGATCCCCAAACAGGTCGAGCTTCAGCAGCTGTTTATGTCCCACACCCTGAAGTTAAAATTGGTATAAGAGTATCTGATCAAGTTGGAGTTTAATCGACAGAGATGGTAGCAATATTATTAGCTATCAGGTGGATGGAGGACACTCAGCCAATGAATTCGGTGATATGCTCAGGCTCATTCTCCGCACTATCAAGCCTTACTAGAGGGAGATCCTCAAGACAAGACATCTTGTATGAAATTCTTTTAAGTATGCATAGAGTAAATAAGTTAGGAATTGAGATGTGTTTCTGTGGGTTCCAGCACATGTGCGAGTGGATGGAAGTGAGGAAGTCGATCAATTAGCAAAGCGGGCGCTGAAATGATCGCATACAGAAATGAATATTCCACTAAGTAAAGAAGAGGTTGAGGGCAAAATCAGAACAGCTATCAAAGGGAAATGACAAGAACTTTGGAATGAGGAGGGAAGAGGAAGACATCTTTATCATATTCAAAAACAAGTAGGAGGTAAAAGAGGGAATTTTGGCAGTAGAAGGGAAGACACGGTCATTACCGGACTTCGCCTTGGGCACACAGCTCTAAATTATTCCCTGTGTAGAATGAACAAACATGAGTCTGGGGACTGTAGACCATGTGGATCAGAAACCGTAACCGCGGAAACTGTAGAACACGTCCTAATACATTGTACCGCTTATGAAAATATTTCTGTTGGAAGAATTACACTTAAAACCCTGCTGCACAATGGCTTGGATCATCAAAAAATATAAATGCATTAATGAGATACTTAGGAAAGGTAGAACTGTTTAACAGGATCTAGAAGATTATAGAAAATGTATTATTATTATTATTATTATTAATAATAAATTATTAAATTTTTATTATTTAATTTTATTTTAATTTAATTTTATTTTCTTCATTCCAGCAATGGTCCACACTCCAGTCCAGCAGGGGGCGTGAATGCACCTAACGTCTGTTTCCCAACCGCCATAAAACACCAAAAGAAGAAATTTGAATCTGACAGACTGCACGAGAACATCTAGCGGTTATCAGGATTATTTCTTTGTTTATTTTAATCAGTTATTAAGTTATTATTTTTTTTTTTATAGCTGCAGAATTTTTAATATCTTACAGGAGTGTGAATGATAAAAAGTAAGTTTGCGTGTTCGGTAAAATCAATACATTTAATAAGAAATAACCCAGAACAGGAAGTGAAACTAAGCTATTAAATATGAATCAAAACAAACAAACAAACAAAAACTAAAACTAATGGAGACTACAACATGATTTCCTTCATATTAGACTTTTAGCTTGCTTTTTATTTTCTGCTTTACATTTTTATCTTTAACTTCTTT